>VSMD01058659.1:0-66020 GCA_008750895.1 Mirza zaza | reverse complement strand
GGTCACTGTCGCACCCAGCCCTCTCCCGGGTCACTGTCGCATCCAGCCCTCTCCCGGGTCACTGTCAGCACCCAGGCCACTCCCGTGTCACTGTCGCACCCAGCCCTCTCCCGGATCACTGTCAGCACCCAGGCCACTCCCGTGTCACTGTCGCACCCAGCCCTCTCCCGGGTCACTGTCAGCACCCAGCCCTCTCCCGGGTCACTGTCGCACCCAGCCCTCTCCCGGATCACTGTCAGCACCCAGCCCTCTCCCGTGTCACTGTCGCACCCAGCCCTCTCCCGGGTCACTGTCAGCACCCAGGCCACTCCGAGGGAAGGCGCTCTCTGCCCTAACCTGGGTCCTTCCCTGGGGCTGAGCGGACAGCGTGGATCAGAGCGAGCGCTAAGGGTGAGGGGGCGGTGCTTCCCGGCCCAGCCCGGTCGCTTATCCACCCGCCCTTCACCCCGCAGCCGCCGCCCCGCCCCGCCCCGCCCGGCCCGCGGGCTGCCCTGGCTGCGCGCCCCCTGGCGGCGGGAAGCCGCGCGCACTCCGCCCCGGGGCTCGCGGCTCAGCCCGCCCCGCGTCCCCGCCCGCCGGTCCCGGACGCCGTGGAAAGGCCGCGCGGGGCTTTCCCGGACCGGCCGGGGCGCGCGGCTGGCCCGAGCCCCCACGGTCCCCGGCCGCAGGCCCGCCCCGCCTCAGAGACCCTGACGCCGATGGTCCCCTCCCCCTGCCGCGCGGGCCCGCCTCGCGGCTGACAGGAGGGAGAAGAAAACAAGCCACCCCAAACCCACCCATTTCCGGCGTGAAGGAGGACCGTGTGTACTGGATTTTTACAAAGAGATGGCCCCCACTCGCGACCGCCACGAACGCGCCCTCGCGTCCCCGCCCCGCGCGCCGGTCCCGGGAACCGGAAAGACGGACGGGCTGCGGCACGTGTGTCCGAGGCCATCTGCCCGCTCGTGTGCGGGGCGGCTTCGCCGCCGCCAACGCCCAGCCGGCAAACGCGGCGGCCGGGGATGGCTCGCCCCAGCTAGACCCAGGCGGAAAAGGCCGCCGGGGGCGAGTCAGAAACCCAGCGAGCGGGAAACCTGCATCGCCCGGCCTGCGGCGCCGCGAGTTCTAGCGCCGCGCCCGGCCGATTCTCTCAGCGACCCTGTGAGGGGTTCTTACTGCGCTCCGCACCCCACTCATTTTTACAGACGAGGGCTCAGAGAGGTTAATTAACTTGCACACAGTCACAGAGGTAGTAATCTGGGGTCGGAGTCGGAGTTCTGCCCGTGTTGAGAGCAGCCTTGCCAGTTCTCAGGGCCTGCGAAAGTCTTGGGTTTCGGTCCCGGGGCCCAACATAGCGCCAGGAGAATGTGCTGGGTACTTTGGGGCCTGCTAATCCGCTGGTGGAGGCTCGATTATGTCTTTGACGATTCAGATTTTTGAAGCAGCTCCATACAGCTTCTGATTCTGCAGGAAAACATAATTGTGAGATTCTGTGGGATGTGGAGATGAAGGATTGGACCCTAGAAACATAATCCAGAACTTGTTTAGGATAAAAGTGTTTTATGGAAAATTTCAAGCATAGGTAAAAGAAAAGAGGGTATTACAATAAATCCCCAGGTGCCCCTCCCCAACTTCCAAGTAAGGGACTCGTGACCAATCCATTTCCTTCCCTCCTGACCACAGACTCTGCCTCACCTCCCAACACAAACACACTCAGCCCCCACCCCCATTCACACAGAATATTGGGAAACACAACCTAGCCACCACAGCATCTAATCTGCAAGCATTTTCGGCATGTATGACCAAAAGACAGCCACATCACCAAAACCACAATACCATTGACACAACCACAATACCAAGATACACCCAGAAAATCCACATTCCTAAATATTATGGAACATCCAGTCAGATGGAGCTTCATTTTGAACTCAAAATTCCTGGTTAGAGCTTGGTTTTCATTGGGTTTCAGCTTCAGAGCCAGAACAGCCTGGGTTTGAATCTTGATTTGTCACTTATTAGCTGAATGAGTTGGACAAATTACTTACCTTCTCTCTGAGTGTCAGATTGGTGCTACCTCATATGGTTGTTACAGAGATAAGAAATAATGTGTGCATAGAGTTTGGTATAGGTCAGGGAATGGTATCTTGATTATTTCTCCTAAAGCTGGAATTCGGTGAGATTTTAGCTAGTGAAGGTTTGCAAATTGGGTTTGAGTTGGAGCATCAAAAGTTTTCAAATAGTGTCAAGGATGAGTTTGGAGCCAGGGGTTGATGAGGTCAGTTTTTTTTTTTTTTTGAGACAGAGTCTCGCTTTGTTGCCCAGGCTAGAGTGAGTGCCGTGGTGTCAGCCTAGCTCACAGCAACCTCAAACTCCTGGCCTCAAGCAATCCTGCTGCCTCAGCCTCCCGAGTAGCTGGGACTACAGGCATGCGCCACCATGCCTGGCTAAGTTTTTCTATATAGTTTTAGTTGGCCAATTAATTTCTTTCTATTTATAGTAGAGACGGAGTCTCACTCTTGCTCAGGCTGGTTTCGAACTCCTGACCTCGAGCAATCCGCCCGCCTCAGCCTCCCAGAGTGCTAGGATTAATGAGGTCAGTTTTTAATCCTGGGAGGGATGGACTCACTGAGCCCTGGGTGTGGTAGAAAGCCTGCATGGATGAGAATTAGTAACAGGCTCCAAGTTAAGAAACCAGGGTTCTCCAAAGACCCTTCTGGGTCTAACAATCTTCCTGGGCTTGTCTTGTGCAAAGCTGCTCTTTCTCCCCTGTACTCCTGCACCCTGCATGGGGCCAGGCACAAGGGGTCAGTGCTGCCTGCTGAATCAGTGGCTGATGAACTCATCCCATCACGTGGGCTTTGCGTAGGCAATTCCCTATGCCTGGGCTGTTTATGCCTTTCCCTTAGCTTAATTAACTTCTACCCTCTCTGGACGGGTCAAATTCCCCTGTCATATGCTCTCAGAGGACCGTGCACGTCCTCTCCCAAGACTTATCGTTGTTAAAACTTAACATTTATTTGTGATTAGCAGATTGCCTTTCTTCTATTATAGGCTTCATGAGGGCAGGGATCAGGGCTGTTTTTCATCATTGCATCCTCAGCACTTAACACCATGGATAATTGTTAAAAGAAGGTTTTCTCTTTCTTTTCTGTAACTAGATTCAGAAATTAGTTTAACCCTAACCTCACCCTTATCAGCGGTCATAGTAGATAATTCACAATGCACTATTTCAATATTGTATAAGACATTAACTTCCAGGCAAACTATTCTAGAGGTGACAGAATGGAAAAACTCACAGATCTAGTTAAAATGCTTGAATCACGCAATTTATTTAAATTTAAAACACAACAGTGAGATGCAAGAGGAAAGTGATGGGGTAGGTTAACACATACATGATAAAGTGGAAGCAGGTGGGAGAACCCCTCCCTGAATCCTGGGTTATGCAGTACACAATGTTCACGTGTTTTCTCTTTTTCTCCCCCCTCTTCTCTCTTTGTCTCTTCCTCTTCTTTTCCCTTCCCATATTAACTTTCCGCCTTAATGATTTAGTTACAAGGACTGTAATTGAGGGTGAGTGAGGGGATCCAACAGACAGAAGGTGCCTGGGGCAATGACACACACTTTCCTTTCCCTATTGGAGAGCCCCAGGGGCAAGTTGTCCTGGCCACAGCAGGAGCACATCCATTAGCCTGCTGAACAGCTCTGTGGTTTATCTGTGCTTCTTGGCCAGAACACAATTGAGACTATAATGGGTGTCACTGATGGGTGGCTGATTTAGGAGATCACATAGCTGTCAGCCCTGACATAGCATGACTGTATCTTATAACTTGGTCTTTTTATCTTTTTCTATCTATACATAGCCCTCTAGTTTGTTCTGGCTTATATTCCATTTATTTTATCCACTTTACTATGGCACACAGGTTACTGATTCACTCATTATCCATGTGAATTCTGCCTGTATCTCATAAGCTACTTGTTACTCATCCTCTCTCTATACCTAACATCTTATGGATTTTGGTTATATTTTGTAATGTACTGACTTGCTTGTTATCTATACCTCACACCAATTATGAGTTTAATACATTTTATTTGGGTTTCTTTTTTCCCTTATGTGGTATGATTGAATATTGTCAAATAAAAGAGCACACATACATTACACAATGCAGTTATTAAATGTCTACTGTGTGCTAAGCATCATGGTAGGCATTGGTGAGCCCAATAGGACCCCTCTGCAGCTTTCTATCTAGTGGAAAGACACAATCAAGTAATCCCCACTGTTCTGTGAAATGACCCACTGTGACGAGCACTAGGAAGTTGGGGGGGGGGGTATATGCTGTCCCAAGAACGTGAGGTGGGCAGTCAGGGAGAGCTTCCCTGAGGAAGTGGCATTTGAGCTGAGATCTGAAAGGAGAGCACCATAGTCCTAGGGTTTCAGAAATTCCTAATAAATAAACGTCAAGGCGAAGTGCATGGTTTTTGCCCTATCCCAGTTTTGAGTCATATTTTGCCTATTTTCCATCCACCTTTCCCAGAGAACACTAACCTGGTCTAGTCCCCCAAAAGCGCAAATGTTATGTTTTACACAACAATAAGAACGAAACACACCTATTGGCAAAAGACGCTGCTGAACAGTGTTTAGGCTTATAAATGGTTCTAACAGGGATCAACAGCCTATAATTAGAATTTAACAATCCAAGAGAGGAGTAATATGCACCCTGCAGGACAGATTGGAGTCTTTTTCTTTAGTTCTGCAGGTTTGGTGGATAGATTGGCCCCCAACTTGCCTCCTACAATAACTGTCCTACTGAGGTAAACATGTCACAAACAAGAACAATGAGATCACCAATAATATAACACTAATACTATAAACAAAAGAAACACCACCTTCCGCTCTGATGGAATGAAAAACACAATGTGGACCAACTAACAGAGCTACTTAAAAAACAAATTACTCACAGCCAAGCTTCACAGCTCTCTAAAGGCAATTTTCTGGGAAACTCAGTATAAGCAGAAGTTTTTCCTGAAATGCATTTGCCTTTGCTGGTTTGGATGTTGCTGACAGATCTGAGGCCTTGGACAAAGAAGAAAATGCCCCACATAAACACACCTTGATACTTATTCTCACTTATTTCTCATTTTCTCCCAAATTAAGACATTTCTAGCCGCAGGTTACTGTAAATGGAGAGTCTGCAAGCCCATCCTCAGCAAGGACATTTTCATAAAGCCTCAGGCTCTGCTCAAATGCCAGAGCCCAATATCGTAAGTCCTGCTTTCTTGGTAAGGCCATTTTTCTTGATTTTCTTGAAAAATGTGTAAATGAATAACAGAATGTTATTCAAAAATAAAATGTTATTCGTGTAGTGGATTTCTAGAGATTACTTGGTCCATTCACTTCATTTCATAGATGAGGCAATAGGCTCCAGGTGCAGACTAGAAGACACAAAGGTTGTGAAAACAAGCTTATTTCCTTATATAAATAAGTAAAAGAGACAAACCTGGGTATCAAGCAAGATGCCTGGATGCTTTTTGCTGGGCACTGTAACTTGCCCTCACTCTGTGAATGCACTCATCTGACCAAGGGATGAGTGACCATGCCCTCAATCAGCATGTGACTTGCTAGGAGAGAGAGAGGGACAAAGACCAAGCCCATTGTCTAGAAGTAGAATGATGCACTTATAACAGGATGACTAGTGTTTGCTGTGGAAGAGAATCTACTTCGGATAGGATCTTTGAGCCAATTCAAACTGGCTCAAGAGAAAAAAGGCTTTTGTTGGATCACATATTAACTTCAGGCATAGCTGTATTCAGAGACCAATGATATCATCCTCTAGCCACTCTATGTGTCTTGGGCTCCTCATGGTGACAAGATTGCTGCCAGACACTCTAGGCTTATGTCTTCCTAGGTTTCAGTGCTATGAAAGAGAATGCCTGTCTCTGAATGTTCAATCTCAATGCTTCTGATTGGGTCATGTGTTCATGCCTCAATCAGTCACTGTGGCTGAGGGAAAGGAGCACTCTAAATGGCGAAGTGTGAGTTACATGTCCACCCCCGAGGCAGGGGTGAAACATGCATACTGAATGTGAAGGAGGGAGTTCCTCTTATGTGGTATCAGGACTGAGCAGACTGAGCGCTGATGACAAACACAAAGACATCCACCTTAAATGCAGAATCACTTAGACATCACTCAGAGCGTCAGCCTTCCAATGGCAGCACCCTGCCACGTGGGTTCTCGAATCCAGGTGGTTATTATGCAAATCCCTGAGTTCAGGCGCAGTTGCTGGTTCAATGTGAAGTGCCTCCACTTTGAATTATGTTCTCAGTGACCTTGGCTGGCAAAGTCCCTAGTTTGATCTCGGGACTATCAATTCTGCAGATTTATACTCTGGTTCCCACTTCACCAGAGACTTTGGGATGCCAGCAAGCCTGTTTTATTTTATCATCTGTTTAATGGAGATGACACAACAGAAGTGAAAGCTTTTTGCAAAACATGAAATGCTACACAAAAGACATGTGGGTGGCTGGGGAAGCTGGAGAGGGCACGTCCATGGCCACAAAGCCAATAGAATGGAGGCTCCAGGCCATTTCAGATGAGGCACTAGTTGACATGTGGATGAAAACCACAGTTGAAGAGGACTGATTGGACCAACATCCTGAGGGTGCACATCTCAGGAAAGAGTCTGAGTTTTGGACCATGCATGAGAAGAAAGGGAACTCAGTGCTCTCTTCATTCATGGAGCTCTGAACCCAGATACCCCAGAGGGTGTCATCCATCCACCTCAGCCATGAGCCATGAATGTCACATAAGGACTGAGGGAAGGAGGCCTGGGGACCAGCAGCTGCTCCTTGTTGGTCCTGTGGTCCTGTCACCCAGCTTGGTGAGCACTCAAAAAGTGCCACTCGGGGAACACCTGCCAGTGCAGGCCAGGGGAGTGGCTGAGTTATCTCTCAGCTTTCCAGGAGAAGCCCAGGAATGCCTGTCCTCCTAAGCCATTCCAGACATCACCAGGAATGGCTGCCATTCATGAGCGGTTTTCCTGCTGCTTGTCCTTGCAGTCCCCTGTGTGCAAGGATGTCTGGAGCCCACAGAAGCAGTCTGTACAGAACCCCGAATCTGGAAAGTTAGGGCCAATTCCCTCTGCCTCCCCTACTAGTTCAGGCCCTGGGTTCCGTGTGCAAACACCCCTCTTTACAGCTCTGTCTCCAAACACATAAAGAAGGAAATTTATGCAGGAGCAAAGTAATCCTGAAAAGAGGGAACAAATGCTTGAGACATCCTCACATGGTGATAAGGGTGGAAACCTTGCAAGTTACAACATTTTGTTTTTCTTTTTGAGACAAGGTCTCTCTCTCTGTTGCCTGGGCTAGAGTACAGTGATGTCAACATAGCTTATTGCTACCTCCAACTCCTGGGTTCAACTGGTCCTCCAGCCTCAACCACCTGCCTCCCCCACCTCCCTCCCCAAGTAGCTGGGACTACAGGTGTGCACCACCATACCCAGCTAATTTTTTATATTTTTTGTAGAGATGGGGTCTCACTGTGTTTCTCAGTTTGGACTCAAACTCCTGGCTTCAAGTGATCCTCCTGCCTCTGCCTCTGCCTCCCAAAGTGCTGGGCTTACAGGTGTGAGCCATGTTGCCCAGCCATGGATTCCAATTCTTCTGATCTACAAGTCATCTCAGGTGGGCTTTGCCATGTTTCTGGTTATGGCTGCTGCATCTTCTCCTACGAGAATCTCATCACTCCATCCTGGCAGCAAAACACCACACTGCCACATCCCTGTCCCAAACCGAGATGCGCGTCTGCAGTAAAAAGGGACACATGGAATCTAGTAGCTGAAAGTGATTCCTTCTTTAATTTTGATGCCTGGATAACACAGTGAGTGACATCTGCGTTATCACATTTTCACGGGGCATCTTACAGAAGAGGGGGATTGAGGGGTGGGCTAGAACTTCTCTGAGGTTTGGAGATGACAGAGTCTGGGCTTAGTTCTGGTTGGAAGAGCAGTTCCCGAGGCTGTGAATCCTGGAAGGGGAGGGAGAACTCTGTGATTCAGTCCCCTGGAGAGAATGCTATAGACTGAATGTAAAGGCAGGACTGTTCGGGAGATCATTAGAGTCTGAAATGAAGGAAACTCATGGTGGAGGGCCGTTATCCTGTAACTCTGCAGATCCAGCATCATTCCACCATATGCTTTTCACGAATTAGGGTGAAGTTAAAATGTCGTGCATTTTACACTCCGCTCTTTGCACCTGCTGGAATCAGAGAGCAGCATTTCCCTCCCGTCCCGCCTTCTTCCTTTATAAGCCGCGAGGAAGCAAATCCAGATCTATTCTTGGAGCTCCCTCTGGTGGCAGTTACCGAAAATGATCCAGCTCTGTGGATTTTGCCGGGCATTAGCGACGCAGGCCTCCTGGGCATTCAGAAAACAGCAACAGGGGGAAAGACCCTCTGCCCTTTCGGTGGTGGGGCAAAGGGTCAGCTGTCCCCTCTGCAAGGTGGCCGCCTGTTCAGATTCTTAAGAGTTGGAATTCCCCTGGTTGTCCGGCCCTGCTGACGTGCACACGGGTCATGGGTGTGTGTGTGTGCATGATTTGTGCAGAAGAGATCTGCTCTGTGCCGCTCCGGCGCGCGCATCCTTGCTTACCCTTTCCTGGATTGGGCTCAGCCCACAACCAGATGGGCAGCCCCTCGCGCGCTGGGATGGCGCCTCAACCAGCTTAGCAGGACGCCTCCTTCCTGGCCTCCCGCCTGCACCTGCAGGGCCTCTGCTCACTGGGGTGCTTCCTGGAGGGACTGCGGGCCGGGGCGGGTCACGAGGTGAAGCGCGGGGGGCCTCCCAGGCTGGCCCCTTAGCCCGCCAGCCTGCAGGTGCCGAGTGTGTCCTTATAGGTCTTGACAGATGGTGGCGGCTTTGACAGCTCGTCAGCCCCGCGTGGACGCTTGCCCCCAGTCCCTGCTCTCAGCCGGCTTTTCGCCTAATGCTTTTGGCTGGGGAGGTGGGGGCGGGGGGCAGCTGCGGTGCGAGCGGGAGGGCGGCGGCGAGGCGGGAAGGGAGAGGCGCCGCGGGGAGCACTGGGGGACGAGCCGAGTCAGCACACAGACGTGACTTGCGCCCAACGCTCCAGAAAAGCTGGAGGGAGCAGAAGGCTGTGGCAGCGAGAGCGCCGGACGTGAGCACACTGGACCCGGGTTCCAGGCCTGGCTCCGGGGCTCTGGGCCCGTCACTGACCTCCCTGAACCCAGTTTCTGTTATTTGTCTGATAACTTGGCTGGACACGATGTTTTCAAAAGATCCGTCTCCAGATCCGATATGCTCTTTAATAGACGTATGTGTTTTCTAAGTGGTGATGGTGTGTTAAGTGGCCTGGGCATATTTGCTACCACTTTCAAAGGTAGAAACTCAAGATTCTTCTACTTTGCGCATCTGAGAAGTCATCGCCAGGACACCACTACCCCCTGGTGGCAGCCAATCTAAATTCGCAAGGTGGTGACAAGGAATTCAACAGCTTGAGGGCTCAGGCCCTATAAACGTGGATTTATAAAGGGGTTGGATAAGGTCCCCAAATCTTTACTCATCCCTGGAAGCAACACGTGCCTGTAACTACATCAGGTGCTTTAGCTGTTTACCCGCTTAATGCCTTGCCTCTACCTTCAGACAGTTATTTAGAGGGAATCTTTAAGTGGATCTACACCCAGGTTACCTAAATCCAGTCTAAAATTAACCCACAGATCAAAATTTGCAAGCTTCTGAAACCTAGTATCCTACTCCAGAATGGGTTCACTGAAAGGAGAAATTACAATAATCCTAGGCGACATTTATGGCTATTAAACATCCCATTTGTACAAACAAAATCTTTTGTTTGTTTGTTTGTTTTTAGAGACAAGGTGTCACTGTATTGTCCAAGCTGGTCTCAAACTCCTGGGCTCAAGTGATCCTCCCACCTCAGCCTCCCTAGTAGCTGGGATTACAGGCGTGCACCAGAATCTTTTCTTTCTTCTTCTTTTGGAGGTAAAATTTACATGACACAAAGTCAACTATTTTTAAGCGAACAATTCAGTGGCATTTGGTATATTCACAATGTTATATAAAGCATCACCTCTATCTAGTTCCAAAATATTTTCATCACCCCAAAGGAAAATCCTGTGTCCATGATGCAGTTACTTCCCTAATTCTTCATAGCACCTATGAAGAATTACCTACCTAATTCTTCGTAGCACCTGGTAAACACCAGTTTGCTTTCTGTTTCTATGGATTTGCCTTTTCTGGATGTTTAATAGAAATGGAATCATACAATATTTGTCCTTTTATGTCCAACTTCTTTCACTTAGCATAAGGGTTTTGAGGTTCATATACATTGTAGCATGTATCAGCGCTTTATTCCTTTCTTAAGGCTGAATACTATTCCATTATGTGTATATGCCACATTTTGTTTACCCATTCATCAATCGGTGGACGTTTGGGTTGGTTCCACCTTTTGGCTATTGTGAATACTGCTGCTGTGAACATTTGTGTACAAGTATTTGTCTGAGTCCCTGTTTTCAATTCTTTGGGGTGTATATCTAGGAGTGGAATTTCTGGGTCATATGGTAGTTCTATGTTTAACTTTTTGATGAAAGCTTCATTAGGAGAGGATGATGCACCAGGATCTATCAATTCCTAATATCTTCTCATTGATTCTTCCAGATCTACCACAGGGTTGAGGGCTGGCTGGTTTGGCTTTGCTTCAGGTGGGGTTCCAGTGGGCTCCATGTGTCTGGGACCAAGAGAGAATGCTCTTCTTATAATGCATAACAAAAACCCAAGAGGCCAAACCAATCCATGCGAACATGTGAAATCCATGCTCTTTTGGCATCATATCTACTATCATTTCACTGGCCAAAGCAAGTCACACACCCATGCCCAATTTTAATGGAGAGGCGATGTAAATACTCACCAGCTCACTGCAAAGTCACATAGCAGAGAGTATGGATATATCATCCTATTGCAGGCAAGGAGTAAAAGACTGGGAACAATGGTCTTCCCCACCATCCCCAATGAGGCCTGCTAGCTGTTATTTTAAATACTTAATTTACCCTTTCTTTGACATATTCACATTTTGTCAAAGACATTCCATGCTCTTGATGCAAAAGTGTTTGCACTGTGGAACATTTTTAGTTAGAGAACCCCCAAGTCCAAGCAGGAAATGTCTACAGGAAGTGCCTCCAGGGAAGCTGGGCTTTCACTTGGTGGAAACCTTCAGCCTCCTTTAACCTCACCCTCTTAAGGAATGTGAATCAATAAGTGGCATAAATTATTCACTTTGAGCAACATTCTCAGAAATGGACAACAGGCAGGAGAAATCGCCAGCAGGGTTTGCGTTCTTTTCAGTGTTTGGACTTCTACTCATCTTCTGAATGGCTGGCCCTCTCGATTAAAAATTCAGATTTCAGGGAAGAATGAATCTTAATTGTGCAGAGATTTCAGTGAGACTCCATGTTTCTTTTTCAGATGTAATTAAGAAAGAAGGTATATGGGGCTTCTTCTGCAGGGTCAGAGGAAAGAACGTGTGTATATGGTCTTGCTCAGTGTGAGGAGCAGTTGGCTGCCTCCTTGATGTGTTATCAGAGCTGTTGCAAAGACCTACCTTCTGTTCAGAAAGGTCTTTTCCTCTGCTTGACTGAGACATCAGAAATTTATTCCATCTCTAAAAACCATTCTGAAAGCTTTGCTTCTTCAAAAGATACCTTTCAGAATGTATAAACTTTGGAGGGGAGCGGAGGAGAGATACACTACTATTACATCCCCTATTATGTGGATGCATCCTCACTCATCCACTTTCTTAAAAATTTCAGCATATTATGGGGTTACAAATGTTTAGGTTATGTATACTGCCCTTGCCCCACCTAGTCAGAGCTTCAAGTGTGTACAACCCCCAGACTGTGCGCATTGCACCCATTATGCATGTATATACCCATCCCTTCTCCCCCCTCCCATCTGCATGACACCCGATGAATGTTACTACTTATGTGCACTTAAGTGTTGATCAATTAAAACCAATTTGATGGTGAGTACATGTGGTGCTTGTTTTTGCATTCTTGAGATACTTTACTTAGTAGAATGCTCACCCAACCATTTTAAAAACTTCTCTCTTCTAGGCTCTGTCCTGGCAATTCAACCTTCATCTCCCAAGACTCTCAGCTCTTTCTCCCCAACTCAGGGAAGGTGCCAGCTCTGCCATGTTCCCGATCCCTGTGCCACACCTGGAGCTGCCTGAAGTGGTAAGCTGGGGCAACCCTAGGGTTTCCCTTTGTTTTGGGGATCACTGTTCTTTGTTGCTTGATGTCCAGTTTTTAAAAAATCATTGCTTCCATATAATGTGTCTTTTTTTTTTCCTACTGTCAGGATAAATCTGACCCTGTTACTCCATCTTTACTGGACCTACTAACTATCTTTGAGTTCATTAATTCTATCTTCTGTTGTGTTCAATCTTCAGTTAAACCCATCCAGTAAGTTTTTTTAAAAAATAGATTTTATTTTTATTAGAGCATTTTTAGGTTCACAGCCAAGTGGAGCGGGAAGTACAGAGTTCACATATACACCCAGCCCCCGCCCATGCACAGCCTCCCCCACTACCAACATCCCACACTGGAGTGGTACATCCGTTACGATCAATGAACCTGCATGGATGCATCACCCTAAGTCCACAGTTCACATTAAGGTTCACTCTTGGTATTGTGGATTCTATGAATTTGGGCAAATGCATAATGGCATCTATCCACTATTATAGTATCATACAGAATAGTTTCATTGCCCTAAAAAATCCTCTGTGTTCTGCCTTTTTGTTCCTCTCTCTTCATAAACCCTGGCAACCACTGATGTTTTCACTATCTCCATAGTGTTGTCTTTTCCAGAATATCACAGAGTTAGTATCCTATTGTATGTAGCCTTTCAGATTGGCATCTGTCACTTAGTAATGTGCATTTAAGATTTCTTCATGTCTTTTCATTACTTGATAGCTTATTCCTTTTTTAGTGGTGAGTAATATTCCATTGTCTGGATGTACCACAGTTTATTTATCCATTTACCTACTGAAAGACATCTTGGTTGCTTCCAAGTTTTTGGCAATTATGAATACAGTTGCTGTAAACTTTGTGTGTAGGTTTTTGTGTGGACATAGGCTTTGAACTCTTTGAGTACACACCAAGGAGCATGATTACTGGCTTGTATGATAAGAGTATATTTAGTTTTATAAGAAACGGCCAAACTGTCTTCCAAAGTGATTGTACCATTTTGCTTTTCCACCAGCAGTCAATGAGAGTTCCTGCTGTTCCACATCCTGCAGTATTCAGTGCTGTCAGTGTTTTCCATTTTGGCCATTCTAATAGACATGCAGTGGCATCTCATCGTTGTTTTGATTTGCAATTCCCAAATGACATATGATGTTGAGCATCTTTTCACATGCTTCTTTGCCATCTGTATGTCTTTTTTGGTGAGGCATCTGCTCAGGTTTTTTCCCCCATTTTTAAATTGTGTTGTTATTTTTCTTACTGTTGAGTTTTAAGGGTTCTTTGTATGTTTTGAAAAACAGTTATTTATCAGATATGTCTTTTGCACGCACTTTCTCTCAGTCTTTTCTTGCCAATCCAGTAAGTTTTTCATTGCATATATTTTAATTTTTAAATCAAGAATATCCTTTTGATACTCTTTTCTAGGCTCAGATTCTCTGTTAAAATTATTCATTCATCTGTCCATTTTTTCCCTTCATTTTCTGTTACATATATTTATAGTTATTAAAGTACTTGTCTGCAAACTCTAGCATCTGGCTCTTCTGTGGGTCTACTTTTTGTGTCCCCCCCCCCCACTACCACTTGATTATGGTCACTTTTTCCTGCCTCTCAACATTTTTTATTATGTGCTGGACAATAAGTATAAAAGAACTATAGCGGCTTCCGATGACATCTTCCATCAGTAAAGGTCCCTCCTTCCTTTTGTTGGCAGATAAGGTGAAGTGCTGACCACCTCAATACAATCATACATTGAGCTGGGGGAGGTTGTAATTTTATTAAGAGTCATATCATTTTTATAATTTTCCTGCTCCCTCAAGTATTATTGATCCTCCTGAGCTTTTGGGTGAGAGACTGGTAGTTGTCTTTCTTCTCAGCCGTGAAACATTTTCCTTTCAGAGGTTTTAAGTTTAGCCCTTTAGTCTCCTGCTAAGTGCAGACTCAAAATACTGCAAGTATCTTCAGGGGGAGACCATCCATATATTTAAGCTAGAATCTTCTCTCTAGCCAGACTTTGTCTCCTAAGCACGTGGGATTTTACTCACCCTCTATCTAGCCCAGCCTGTCACATCACCCTAAAATATATCAAATAGCCCATGGAAAAAAAATCAGCCTTTTGTTCCATGTCCTTTAGTTTCTAATTCATTGTGTTAGCCCCAAAACAACTGCCCAAAGCTCTCTTTGTTTTTATTTCCCCCAAAAGAATATCTGCATAAGGCAAGTCCCAATCCTCCAGCTATGCCCAGGTCACCAGACACCAACGGGAAGGAGATGGTGCACATCAGCTCACCTAGAAAGGATTCTTTCCATGCTGGAAAAAGTTAGTTTTATCTTCTTCTTGTTTTCACAGCTCTCTTATGTTCTTAAAAATATGACTTTTGCTATTCATCTTTTCTTCCAATTGCTGCAGAGCAGGAGTGTTGGCCTCCCGTAGCTTTCCACAGGCTACCCAGAAGCAAAAGTCCAGGAATCACCTTCTGCATCAGAGTCTCAGATGTCACGTTTTCCCACACAGTCTCACTTTCTAGGACATGAAGAGTGGTTATGCTGTAGCATGTCTTACAGAGCGCTCCACTGTGATCTCTTGGCTTTCTGCCATGCTGCGGTCACATTCTGCAAATGTTGGTAAGGTACACTGCTATTTGACAATAGCATTCTTTCATTCTTCCGGTTTTTTTTCTTCAATTGAATCACAATCACATATTACTAGAAGTTAATCAGCTTGTGTTTTAAGTCTGTAAGCAATTTCTGACAAACTGAAGTTTAATATCCTTCACTGTAACACTGCACTACACATACATCGGTCATGCTAGACTCTTCTAAGTTGAAATTTCCTTCCTTTATTCTGAGAATATTAGCAGATTCTTCTCACTTCACTTATATTGTCTTGCATGTATTATCAACATCAACCAACAGTGCATGTAACTTAAACGAAGTGACAAAATGTGAACTGTGACCCAGGTTGTGCACATGGGCAGTGGCGACTATGTCCTTACTTAGTTGCCTGGCTGGTGTCGATTATGAAATGCATTTGATTTCGGAAATGTAGTAAGTGCTAAAGCTAGAAAGGTGAATAAAACAGATACATCCCCACTCTCAAGGAGTTTGCAATTTAATGGGGAAGACAAATATTAATTAAATATGTGTAAAATTCAATTATATAATTAAAAGAGTATAAAGTCTCCTGACACACAGAAAGCAAATAAATTTTTGTTGGACTGGTTATGAAGAAAGGATTGGGTGTGATCACAGCAAAAAAAAAAAAAAGCTGTATATTACTCAGGATATCTTTTCTGCTGCCATGACATCGATTGAAATGACAAAAATAAGACAGAATGCTGTTCTTCTCTCACATAGCAGTCTGGTCGGTGGTCCAGGACTGCCAGAGTGGTTCCGCCCCATGCAAGCCAGGTTCATTCTACTGTTTTGCCATCCTCTTGCTGGAGTACATGTACTTTAAATCCAAAATTGAACTGCATTTGTAAAAAGGATCTAATCTAATTTGCATCCAGAACTCTAACAGTGAAAGAGACTGGGAAACATAATTTCTAACTGTCCAGCCTTTGCTAGGAAAAGAGTGATGTGCAAGCTGAATGGGCCGGGAGTGCCACAGATGCCATTACTATTCCCATTTCAGAGAGGAGGAAATGGACTTTGAGACTAAACCATCTTTGCAGAGTCTGGATGGCTAAATCTGTTCAATGGCTGGGAGAAGGCACCGAACATTTGATTTTGGCTTCAAGTTCAAATCGCTTTCTCAAATCCAATTTTATCAGCAATAAAGCTGGTTGCCTGATGTCCATCTGCTGCCTCACTAGTAGAGGGATTTAGTTGTCAGGAAGAGGCAGGCCTCTACCCAACCCATCTTCCTTCCTCCCCAGGAAAACGGCTGGCTAACCTCAGGGCTGTTAGAACACTCTTCCCTCCTAAAAACAAAGAGAACTCAGATCACCTTGGAGGAGAACCATGTAGTGGGGAGGAAGGTTGAAGCTGTGGTCCTGACTTTATCCACAATCTTTCCCCTCTCTTCTGGGTTCTCACCTATTCTTGCTGCCAACATCATCTTGGCCCCAGTGTGGCCAAATGACTCTTGGACACTTGAGACAAGACTGGAATGTTTCAATAAAAACTGAAACTGGGGACTAGACACACTGAGTCCCATACAACTGGATAATCTGGCTAATGACCTGGAGTTCACTAATCTTCAGTTTGTTGCCCATCACAGGGTCCTCTCCTCTCAGGTCCCTGTTTCCCCTGGGCGGTGCATGTCATTGTGATGCCCATCACCAAGGAGGATGTGTATGGAAGCGTTTGTCAGTTTATGCTGTATTCTATTCTAGATACTTGAAATGTGTCTTTTGAAAAGACTTAAAATGAGGAGTACAAATACACTTTCAGACCTCCACTATCTAGCACTTTCATCCATTAACACTGCCCTCAATCACATTAAATTGCACTTAGAGTGCATTACTTAAAAAATAACAAATAACTTGACCTATGCCTTCTTATCTTAAAATGTTGGTTCTTGGCTTGAATAAAGAATAATGGGAGCACACTAAGCTGTTATTCAAAAGTAATGGCCAGGAAAGACATGCCATGTCCAGGGGAAGACTCAACATAGTAAAGATGTCGAGTCTTCACACATTTATCTGTAGATTTACTGCAATCCCTGTTAAAAATCTCAGCAAGGTTTTATGTAGACATACACAAGATTACTTTAAAATTTATATTGAAAGGCCTTAAAACAGCTAGAACAATCTTGAAAAGAGAATGAGGTGGGAGAAATCACTCTACCTGGTATTAAGGTATTAATACATGCTTATAGTATTTAGAACATGTGGTGTTGGTAGAGAGATAGACACGTAGATCACTGGAACAGAATAGAGAACATGGAAATAGACACATACAAATATGCTCAACAGATTTTTCACAAAGGTGAGAAAAACAGTCCAATGGAGTGAAGATGGTCTTCTCAACAAAAGGTGCTGGAACGACTGGGCATCCATTGGCAAGAATAAATAAATAAATAAATGTTGACCTAAACTCACACCTTATTAAAAATTAACTCAGTATGGATCATGGGCTTAAATGTAAAACATAAAACTATGTAGTTTTATGTTCTTCTAAAACTTTTTAGAAGAAAACAGTTGAAAACCTTGGGGATCCAGGGCTAGGCATAAGAGATTTTACACTTGACGCCATCTAGGAGACTGCATACAGATGGGGGCGGGGCTGGGGCACACAAGCCAATTGGCTTTTCAGGGCTTGGAGATCTTTCCTTCTCTTTCTACCAGGCAGTAGAGAAGCAATGAAGCTTGGTGCTTTCCATTTCAAACTGAACATTATACATATATGACCACATGCCTTCATTCTTTTCCATCCCTAGAACCCTGGGCTCTGAAGGCTTATCAGTTCTGGTCCCCATGGTGGACACACTTACCTGGAAACCCATCAAGGGGCCCATTGAACTACACCTTGTGCTGTCTGGGCACTTTAGGATTCTTATGTCCAGGAGCCAGCAAGCAAGAAGAGGGGTGTGACCATCTTGTTAGGGGCAATCGGAGAGGTAGGGGGGCTTTCACACAGTGGGAGCAGAGACTTATATGGGTGGCACTCAGGTGACCCACATGGGTACCTCTTGGTACTTCTTGCCCAACTATGTCTGAGAATGGACAAACATAAGCAACCTCACCCCAAAAAGGATATGGTTATCAAGGGCTCAGACTCCCAGGAATGAGGATTTGGGTCATGGCATTGGGTAAGCCACTGAGACCAGTAGAAGAGGTGGCAGAGGGCAAGGAAAAGCTGGAATAGATAGTGAAGGAGGAAGACTATGAGAATCAGTTGTAGCCCTGAGACTGACTGCAGCAACAGAGGCTGTACTGGTCCTACTAACCTACCTCTTCTAAGTTTGCCTTCAGGACATCAGTGCAACTTTGCAGTAACCACCCAAACTTATTACCCTTGTGTTTAGCATTCCTCCAATGCATTTCAAATGCCTGAATCATTGCACTGGTCAACACACCATCCCAGCTCACCACTGGAGAAGTTTAACAATTTAGCAAGCACCTTGCACCAAGGGCTGTCTGCACGCCATCTCCTTACCACTCAGGTGTTGAGTGATCCAGTCCTAAAACCACATCTGAGAGCCACCTTCTCAGACCACTCCTGGTGCCAACTTGGATCCTATGGAGAGCAGATACCCAGATAGAATCAGGAGTGGAAAAACTTGCTTGGGAAATAAGACCTGCAAAAGGAAAAGGGAGGAAGCAGATGGGACAGGGAAAGACTTCAGATCACAATGTAGACCTGACAGGGTCTCCGCAGACCAGCAGAAAGTCCGCAAACAAAGGTTGCAGGCTAGAAGAGTCCTCTGTGGGCAGAAATGGGTAGGCTTTGTGCCCCTGCCTTGTTTAGTCACTGGACAGGGGCTTCCCAAAGAAGAGGGCTTGAAAGCGGTAGCAAACCCTAAAAGAACAAACTGGGGGCTGTCACAAACCATGCTCCTCAAAGATGCACAGAGTGGATCCTTTTTTGCAGTGGGATCTGAATGTGCATGCACTCCACCCTGCCATCGGGGGGCACACTTTTCTCATAGCAGACAGGCACAGAGGAGCAAGTCCGACTGCACCAGCAGGTTTCTTTTAATTGCATGTCCTGTTTGCTAAGGCCCGATTGGCTGGAGCCAGTCAGGTGGTCTACCCCAAAGCTAAGGGTCAAGGAGGCATACTCCTCCCACCATGCGGTCATGCAAGGGAGGGTAGGCTACAGGGCAATGAGAGATTGGGGCCAGTAATTAGATCTGCACGGGAGAAAGCCCTTTGGAAACTGTGAGCTCTGGCCACATTAGTTGCTATAATTACCACCTGTCCAGGAGACAAGGTACCCCAGGCCAAAGGGTGCCACAGACAATCCTCAGCAAGGACTATCACTTGACTAAAAACCAGAAACTTGGTACCCGGAAGTCAGAACTGCAGTTTCGAGATGGGGAAAGCCACACAAAGCACAGAACGACAACCACGCCATCCTCCCAAAGCCCCTGTCAGGCAGCTCCAGGGCCGGCCCGCATGGCGGATCAATAGCAATTTGGGGCACTAGGGAGGGTGCCATCTGAGTAGCTCGGATGAACTGAACGTGATGAGTTGCCGGCTGCTTCCTGAGTCCTTGGGGAAGCGCTCGCACCATGCACTTAGCGCTGGAGCCTGGCCATTCTCTGAGCACTCCCACCCCCTCTTCCTGCCTGGATGCTCGCGCCTCTTCCACCGGCTCCTGTCCTGCGTGCTCCAGGGAGGATGGAGGCTTCGGGCCAGGTCGGAAGGCGCTGCCCAGAGGCCTTGGGGAAGCTCTTCCCTGGCTTCTGCTTCCTCTGCTCCTTGGTGACCTACGCGCTGGTGGGCGCCGTGCTCTTCTCTGCCATCGAGGGCGGCCAGGTCCTGGGGCCAGCAGAGGACCGGGAGTTTGAGGCGTTCTTGGGGGAGCTCTGCGGCATCCTGGAATGCAACAGAACAGGTAGGTGCCTCATCTGGGCAGGGCGGGCCTTTTCTTCCTGGTGGAAGCAGCCCCCGGAGAGCAGACGGCTACCTTGTAGGAGGCTGGATCTGGGAGCTGCCTGCTTTTGTCCTCCCCATTCCTGGGCACCTTAGGCAAGTGACTTCTCTCTGAGCCTCAGTTTTCTCCTCCGAAAAGTGTGGAGACCAACGGCCTCTCAGGGTTGCTGTGAAGAATTTAGGAAAAGCACTGAGCACCCAGTAGGTGCTCTGGAAAGACGAGCTCCGTCTCCTTTGCCCCAGCTCCCAGCCCCAGTCAGACCAGCAGACTCTGGGGAGGGTGGGTTACTGGAGATTGGGTGGTGTGGGGTGGGTGGGTGAGCACATCTGGGGCTGGGTGTTCCTAGGCTGATCCTCAGAGCTAGGCCGGATCCTAGGATTCATTTTACAGGGACTAGAATTCAAGGAACAACCCAAACTGGGCTTGGGTGTCTGAGATGAGCTGCTCACCCCCCACTCTCCCACGTCCTCTTTCAAAGGCCTTTTCTGGTGTCTGGCTCAGGGGAGGGGGAGGTGCTGTGAGAGCTTGGGAGCCTGGTCCTGGTCCCAGCTGCTCTCCCAGCTCACTGTGCGACCGGTGGAGGCAGACCCCATGCCCTCTCTGAGTCTCAGTCTGTGGAGAGAAGAGGACGTCCAATCTCTAGCCTGCCAGTCACAGGGACTCTATGGGAAGCAGAGGAGACAAGGGACATACAGCCTCTTGGAAGACAGAGGCTCTTCATATGTATCCTCACTGCACTTCACTTGTATTTAGTCACTTGCCTCTGCTCTGTTCACCAAAGGAAGGTTGCAAAGATACATTCAACAGAGCAAGATAAAAGAAGTGGGGGCAAATAAAGAAAAGACAAGGGAAAAACAGCCTCTAAAAGTCGGGGGAAAAACAGGGTGCAGGAGCTCCTGTCCTCCCTCCTGGGGAACAGCAGGTCCTTAGCCACCTGTTCCCAGTTCCTCCCACAGGCCAGACCTTGCTCTGGGAGCAGAACCAGCTCCCAAAGACCAGAGGCTGTCAGAGGGGCAGAGTCTCCCCTCCGTGGAGGGTCCTATTCCCTGTACACTGGCCAGACAGACACAGGCTTACTCGGTGGACCAGGGAGATGCCGTTGCTGCCCAAGGGGCATCCTGAGTCATTATATAGGGTCTAGACTGCCAGCAAGTTCAAGGCTCTCCAAACCAGCCCATGCAGTGGAACCATACAGGGAGCTTGTCTAAAATACACATTCCCAGGCTCTTCCTCAAATCCACTTAATCAGGATCTCCAGGCCTGGGCTGGGAATCTTTTTAAAAAGTTTCCCAGGTGAGTCTGATGCACAGCAGGGTGTAGGAACCCAGAGCTGGTCCAACTCCACCTTGTACTGATTTTCATCGGAGATTAACATGCTCAATGGTACTAGTTAAGTGTAGATCCTGTGCCAAACCTTTTCACACATTATCTCACTTAATCCTCATAAGAACCCTATAAATTGGGAATGAATTGGACCTCTTTTCCAGATTAGATGAGACACTGAGAGGTTAAGCAGTTTGCCCACGTTCACAAGCTAGAAAAAGTGGAGCCTGGAATTCAGCCCCAAGCACTTGAACTCCAGAGCATGAGCCTTTTACCACCATGTCATGCTGCTTCTCCCATGGGGAAACTGAGGCTCAGAAAGAAGCCTCTTGTCCACGGCCACTGGAACTTGTCAGGGGCAGGGGCAGGGGGTCTAGAATGCAGGTGTGGGGACTCTCAAGCTGGTGCTCATTCAAATGAGGAGTGACATCCTGCTGTGCACCAGGTTCAGTGCCATCTGCTTCCGACCATACCAGAGACTGGAAGGTGGCTTCTGGGGTCCCAAAGCCCACTGGCCCCCTATGCCAACAGAACCATTTGAGAATCTCCCTGAGAAGCCAGGGTTCCCATCCCTGCTCTCTCGGCCCCGGGACTGAAGTTTTGGAAGTGAAGGTTTCCCAGCCCTGGAGGAGACATTCTCAGGCAGCTGGGACCCAAAGACCACAGTGTGACTACCACACTCTGTCAGAATCAGTGACCTTCAGGAGTGGCTGCGATGTGCATCCATGTACTAGCTTGCATTTCGTAAAAGCATTTTTGCTTTCAATCCTCAAGAACTCCATGAGAAGGGCAGAGCAGAAGTTATCTCCCTTTGAAAAGTCAAAGAAACAGAGGTTTGGAAAGTTCAGAAAACCCCCCAAGGCCGCACAGCAATTCCAGGGCTGAGCTCAGGCCGGACCCCACGGGTCCCTCAGATAGGTGCTCCTCTCATGGGGCTATGTGGCCTCCTAATCTTCACGGGGACCAGTGACAGGACCTAAGCTGGAGAGGCATTTTAAAGGAGGGCTTTGGGCACCAAGCTCAGTGTTGATGGGGACCACAGGGCAGGCAGGTGGCTGGTCCTTGGGGCAGACTCCATCCCCTTTGCCTGGGCGGGGCCTGTCTTAAAGATGAGGACCCCACCTGACACTGCTCATGTCTTTCTCGAGCTGTGGAAGGCAAGAAACAGGACCTCCAGGAGCATCTGCGCAAGATGAAGCCCCAGTGGTTTAACAGGTCCGCAGACTGGTCCTTCCTGAGCTCGCTCTTTTTCTGCTGCACAGTGGTCAGCACCGTGGGTAAGTGCAAGTGTGAGGGCGCCCACCCCGTGGCCTCCTCCGGCCACAAACCGCAGCCTGGGAGGGAGATGTGAGGGAGAGGGTGGGGCCAGAGGGGGGCTGGGGACCTCTTGGTGGACACACTGGAACATATGATCTATTTAATACAAGAAACGAGGCTGGTGTGCTTACCCTGTGCCAGGCCTACTGTGTGCAGGTGGGCACTGTGCCAGCACAGGAGGACAGCGTGAGCAGGGCTGTGCCGCTGGCCCGTAAGTCACCTTTGTGCAAGTTAGAAAAGCACATCCCTCCTTCAGGTGCGTGCAGCCCCATGCCAGGCGTAGGTTCCATGAGCAAGACGTCCAGCCCCTCCTTGCAGCCTCGACTGAGTGCTCTCATACATGCCTGACCTGGCTGGGACCAGGGCAGATGTGGCCCTGGCCCTCATGGAGCCTACAGGCTCCTGGGCAAGACAGAAGTGTTTGAGGACAACCAGATGAGGTCAGTGTGTGACAGTGATGTGCTCAGGGTTTCTGGGAGAGAGTCGGGCCTTGGGGATGATCTGAGTGGTGAGGATATTTTCAAAGCCACCCTCACAGCCACACACCCTCCTTTCGGTGGCCACGCAAAGGACAGCCTCCTGGGTGACAAGGGAACACTCGACCTGGGGTGTGGAGATGCCTACCCCTCTCCTCTCCACTCCCCTCTCCTCCCCCCTCTCCTCCTCTCTTCCCTCCTCTGCCCTTCCAAAAATCTCTATTGAACACCCACAAGCAGCAGCAGCTGCGCTGGCTGACACTTCTGCACTTAAGAGGCACCAGGCTGTGTTCTAAGTTCTTCATGCTGATTAGCTCATCTAATCCTCATCACGGTTAGGTGCTGTTATTGTTCCCACACCCGAGATGGGGAAACCGAGGCACCTGTGGTCAGCCAGTTTCGAATGGTCTCACAGCTCAGTTAAGCCCAGGTTGCCTATGCACGACTTTCCGCGTACCCAGCACCTAGGAACTGGCAGGCTCCGCCCCGCCCTGGTGAGGCTCTGGTCTAGTGGACAGGGACTGTCACTACCAACGCACAGGCCGACAACCACCAACGCTGGTGAGCGTTCCTGAGGCGCAGCTTGGGGCCATGGGAGCAGGTAAAACAGGATGAGGGACCTGATTTGTCTGGGAGGAGGAGCTGGGTCGGGAGGATCAGCAGACATTATCGAGGCAAAGAACCGAGAGCTTTCCAGGTAGAGGAGACAGTGTGAGCAAAACTCCAGGGCTTGGTGGCCATTAGAGGACAAAAGCATCATGGCTGGAGGACAGAGCACGGGCAGGAGAGTTGGGCCTCCTGGGCTGGGGGCACGAGGCTGGTCTTGCACTTCGGTGCCGTGTACCTGGACCAGCAGTGACTCAGGGCCCTGTGGGAACTAAGGGCCCCCAAGCTGGCCTGCCCGTGCCCAGCTTCCGTCCTGCTGGTGCGGCAGGGCGGGCCGGGTTGGAGGGGGCAAACCAAGCCTGCGGGGGCGCAGGCCACACAAGGCAGAGGTGGGGGAGCTGCCCTCAGTCTCAAGGCAGGAGCTCCTGCGTCAGGGCCCTCACCAGGAGTGTGGCCCATCACTCAGCCCCTGCCCCGCTTGGCCAGCAAAAAGCACTGAGGCCCCTCTCTTCATTCAAGAGAGCAAAGGAGCTGATCTGATCCCTGGGAGGGCTCTACCCATAGGGGTCACAGGGCTGCGGATGGGTCCCCTCATGTCCAGGGTGGTGGTGGAGCACAGTGGCCAGCTGTGGACTCTCTAGGTGGTCTGTGTAATCTCCAGCAAGGGATATAGTCCCTCTGAGCCTCGTACATGGACCCATAGCCTCCTATACCTGCCTCCCGGGGACTTTGTGAGGTCAGCTGGTGACCATGTACATAAATGGCAGCTGGGATTCCTTAAGCTGCAACTAACGGAAAGCCCAACCGACTGGCTTAAACAGCAAGGAAGGTGTGCTACTTCACAAGTAAGAAGTCCAGTGGGAGGTCAGCTCTGGGGCTGATGTGCACTCGGTCATGGCATTGCGCATCAACTTTTCTCTATCCTTCTGCCCAGCGGGTCACAAGAGGCCACCAAGGTCCACACTCCATCTGAACATACCCACATCGAATAGAGAAAGGGCTGTCATTTCTTTCCAGAGGTGTCATAAGCAGCCAGGATCTCCTCCCAGAGGCCCCCACTGGGCTCCTACCCAGCCCAAAGCCAGTCCCTGGTGAGGGGTGGGGGTGGGTTGGATCACCAGAATGACCAAGACCAATCAGATCTCCTAAATCAGGTGGGGGAGCAATGGCATTGCATAGGGATGGCCATGGGGTGGCACTCAGTCTGCAGCGCTGTGCTTCATAAACTGGCCAGAGTCCCAGGAGAGCTGGTATGGCCCCCACGTGGCTTCTCTATCTGGCCTGAACGCTGACACGGGTGGGGCAGGTAATGAGCAGAATGAGACAACAGCTACAATATTCAGCACCTGCTGGGCATGGGGTCGTGTGTGCTAACATGCATCATATTTAATTCTCACCACAACCCAGGAGGTAGGTGCTGTGACGGTCCCACTCCATAGACGGGCGAACTCAGCTCTGAGACAGAATCACTGCCAGGAGTCAGAGGCTGAGGTTGGGCCCCGAAGTTGGTCTTTCCAGGGGACCCACAGCTCAGGGAACACTTGGAGGGAACAGCAATTCCAGGAGAGCAGCAACTGCAAGACAGACCCTGGAGATGAACAGGAAGCTGAGAGTTATGGGGTTTACTTTGTCTTTTTCCTTTCTTCACCTTGGCACTGCTGGCCTCATGGGCTGGATAATTCTCAGCTGGGGGCTGCCCTGTGCATTGTAGGAGGTTGAGCAGCATCTCTAGCCTCTACTCACTAAGTGCAATAGCATTTCCCCACTGTCCCCACCCACTGTGGCAGCCAGAAATGTCTGCAGACATTGCGCCCTGTTGAGAACAATTGCTAGATTGCAATGGTTGTCAAAGTGTGGTCCCAGAGCACAACATCACTGGGGAACTTGTCAGAAATGCAAATTAATTCTCAGGCCCCATCCTAGACTGGCTGAGCCAGAAACTATAGCTGTGGGGCCCAGTAACCTGTGCTTTAAAAAGTTCTCATGTGATTCTGATACCTGCTAAAGTTTGGGAAGCCCTAACCCAGGGGTCCTCAAACTTTTAAACAGGGGGCCAGTTCACTCTCCCCCAGACCATTGGAGGGCCGGACTGTAGTTTAAAGAAACTATGAACAAATTCCTATGCACACTGCACATATCTTATTTTGAAGTAAAAAAACTAACGGGCAAAAACACCCGCATGTGGTCTGTGGGCCATAGTTTGAGGACGCCTGCCCTAACCTAATGCATGGTCCTTAGCCCTGGCCACACATTAGAATCACCTGGAGAGCTTTCCCAAGCTTCCAGCCCAGACCCCCGCCCAGACCAATCACATCACAATCTCTCAAGACTGAGCCCAGGCATCAGTATTTTTCAGAGCCCTCCAGGTGATTCTAATGGGAGTCCAGACTGTGAATCGCTGATCTAATGGAAATGCATTAGCTTGGTTTAAATTCCAAGAAAGCGATGCTACTACCCATCGTACGAGCCAATTAGGACATCATGCTGCCCAGTAATTACAACTGGAAGAGGATGTTGGGGGATGTTCTGCATTACCCATAATCAATACCGTGTTTGAAAGTCCCTCTGGTAATACTGCTTCCCGCCCTGCAGCTCTGGGTCAGCTGAAGTGCACCTGGCCTTGGCGGCCAAGACTGGGATACCTGACAGGTGTGAGGCCAGTCGGTCCTCAGCCTGTGAGTATTTAATAGCCCATGTGCTTTCCTTTTTAATCCAAGGGGCTTGACAGTCGGGAATGGCTAAGTGCAGTGAACTGATTGTATCAGAATATATGAATGCATTATAAGAAATGATATGAGTTTCCATTATGCATTTTGGCATTCAGTAATGAGGATAGTTAATACATTCCTTCCGTAGGGGCTGTGTGTTCTCTGAGACTCACTTCCTTGATACATTTTCTGCAATGTGGCATCTCTCTTGTGCTGTAAACATCTCACCCAGAGCCAGCCACACAAGCTCTTCTTCATTTGTAACCACAAAACCCACCTTTGCCAAGAAGAACAGTGGATTCAGGAGTGCCTGGTCTGTGCTCAAATCCCCAGCTTTTCTGACACCCCAAGTTCAAACCATCCCCCTGCCCTGCTGAAATTTCTGCTCACATTGATGTCTAGTCAGTCCCTATGCTTCTCTCCTTCTCTCAGCTGCACCTTAGCCAAAACCCCATCATTTCCCACCTGGGCAGGTGCCATGGCCTCTCTACTGGTCTTGTGTCCACCTGGAACCCTCTAATTTACTCTCTGTGGGTCAGCCAGAGTGATCTTTTCAGGTGCAAACCTGCTTGTGTTAGTTTCTGGTGGCTGCTGTAACAAACTCCCACTAACTTGGCTGCTTAAAGTAATAGCAGTGTATTCTGTCAAGTTCTGGAGGCCAGAATTAGTTTCACTGACTTAACACTTCAAGGGGTTGCCAGAGTATGCCCCCCTTCGCTGGAAGCTCTAGGGGAGGAGCCCTCCTTGCCTCTCCCAGCTTCCGGGAGCTGCCAGCTCTCCTTGATTTGTGTCTGCATCCCTCCAGTCTCTGCCTTTGGGGTCCTATTGCCTCTTCTCTGTGTGTAAACTCTTGCTCTGCCTCTCTTTAACATGGACACTTATGATGGCATTTAGGGCTCACACAGATAATCCAAGATAACCTCCTCATCTCAAAGTCTTCAGTCACATCTGCAAGGGCCCCCTTTCCAGATAAGATAGCATTTACAGATTCTGGAAATTAGGACTTGGATATCTTTATCAGGGGGAAGGTGTGGTTTTTCAGCCTACCACACTGATCAAGGCACACCCCCATCTGTCATGTGACCACGCCCACCTTTAGACCACGCTCCTCTCCCCTCACCTTGCTGCCTCCCTGTGCTCTGACCACACTGTCCTCCTCTCAGTTCCTTGAACTAGGGTGACAGCTACACCCTAGGTGACATCTTGATGAAAAATTAGAAAATCACGTCCCCTTCAGGCAGACACAACCCTGTGCCCTGAGCCCCGCTCACAGCTTGGTAAATGCACCACAGGCTACATTGCAGTTCCCAGGCACTCCCTCGTATGTGCAGTATACAAGTTGCTCCACCCTAGGAATGGCCCTTTCTTGAACCTTCCAGGGGGCCTTTGCACATGCTGCTTTTGCTCTCTTCACCTGGCTAACTCTTGGTCCCACTCCCAATCTCAGCTCAAGAGTCACCATACCAGGAAATCTTTCCTGAGCCTTAATCCAGGACGTGTGCCTTTGTTCTAGTCATTTGTAGGACAGTCGGCTCTTGCACTTCTTGTTATTGATCTCCGTTTGTAATTGCATACTCTATAGGGTGGTTTTTCGATTAATATCTGCCTCTCCCACTAAACCAGAGGCTCAGCGAGGTTGGATTCCTCATCTACTTTGCTCACTACGTGTCCCCAGTGCATGCGTTAAGCACTCAATAAATATTCGTTGAATGAGTGACTGCGCACACAGTGTTAACTGCCCACGCCATCAGGCGGTGCCTGGTGGAAACAGCCAGAGTGGTGTTAAGTGCCCTGGGACAGATGCAAACTGATGCGACCCTTGGAGGGCCACAGCTCCCTCCCACCCTTGGGATCCTGGTGAGGGTAGGCAACCTGAATGCCTGCATGTTTCAAGAGGTCAGAGCCTGAGACCAGTTTGCCACTGGGAGCTGCGGTCCTGGAGGTGGTTGGGGCTTAGCCAGCCCAGCAGTTGCCTTCAAATTAATTTACATAATTGGGCTGGGATTTTCCTGTATTAATCACCCTTTATAACATCAAAAATTAATCACAGGCATTAAATCCAAAAGCTTTCATCTGCTTATTGAAGTCATTGAAGCTTGCCTGCTCCAGAAGACCCAACCACCTGTGCTGTGGGGTTGGCTGCCTCTCTGCTCCTGTCCCTTTATAGATGAAAGGGGAGGGGTGGGGGAGAGGTGGCAGGAGGAGGGACTCCTGAAGAGTGCAGAGACCTCAGCCTGCCCCTCCTTTTGCTTGGCGCACTGGTTCTCAGTGGCTCTCATTGGTTGAGAGCACTGGCTTGGGAGCTGGAGAGCCCTGTGGGTTTGACTCTCAATTCCACTATTTAGCACATGTATGCTCTTGGCCAAGCCACTTCATCTCCCTGTGCCTCAGTTTCCCCATCTGAGAATGGTGATAAAAATACCTATGTTTGAAGATTGAGTGATCCCTAGCCCACAGTAAGTGCTCAATAGGCAGCTATTTTATTAGCTCTCAAGGGCAAGATGCAGCTATTTTATTAGCTCTCAACATTTTCAATCGTCCGCTGAGTGCCAGGCAAGAGCCTCATGTGATCCTCCCAGCTAGTCAATATATAAACTAGAGATTGTCATCCCTGTTTTGCAATTAAGAGTCCTGAAAATGTAAGCAGTCAAGTAACATTGTTATAAAAGCAGAGCTGAGATCCACACAAGGTTGGTCAGATCCTAGAGGTTGGGATGCTAATGACTTCACTGTCATTTATGAGCATGTTTGCCAATCTGCTAAATCACAAATGGCTCTAAGGGCAGCAATTGTACTCATGTTCCATCTTTCTATGTCCCCAATACTATGCACACTGCTGTGTACACCACTGGCACATAATAGTTGCCTCTTATATAGAAACAAATATACTGAGAGGCCCCAGACATCCCATGGAGGACAAAGGTGGCTTCTTAAAAGCCGGCACCTTCATGGAGGGTGAAGAAGGCAGTGGGTATGATGGCAAACCTGTCCAGCCCTACTCACCTGTGCTCATCCCGTCCTTCCAGGTGAGCTGAGCCCATCCTCTTGGGGACACTCAGAAATGGCCATGGCAGAATGAAAGGCAATCAGTTCACCCCCAAACCTGTGCTTGTCCCCTGCCAAGGACAGTTGAGGTCAAAGATCTGGATGTGAGTTGCTCCTGATCCTAAAGGGAAGATGGGTTTCACTCCCTACCACCAAAGCAGGCCTAATGCCAGGCAGGTGCATGAAAGCCTTGAGATGAATATTTTCGAACATAGCATAAAATGTCAAGCTAAGGAGGAGAAATGGCAGAAGGTTTCTCTAAAGCTGCTTATGGGGTGGAGGGAAAGTGACAGACAACAACCCTAGATTCTTCTTTTTCAGGTTACGGCCACATCTACCCCGTTACCAGGCTCGGCAAGTACGTGTGCATGCTCTATGCTCTCTTTGGTATCCCCCTGATGTTCCTGGTCCTCACTGACACAGGTGACATCCTGGCAACCATCTTATCCACATCCTATAATCGATTCCGAAAACTCTCTCTTTTCACCCAGCACCTCTCCAAGGGGTGCCCCCAAGTGCTGTGCGGGAGGAAGCCTGACCCCAGGCCTGCAGACGAAGAAGCCATCCCTCAGATCACCATCACTGCTGAAGAGCTCCCGGGTCCCACGCCCGGCAAGTGTCCTTCAGCCCCAAGCCGCAACACAGAGCTGTTTGAGAGATTTCTCGCACAAGAGAAACATAATACTCTGCAACTGTCCCCACAGGCCATCGAGAGGAGTAACTCGTGTCCCGAACTGGTGTCAGGGAGACTCTCATACTCCATCATCAGCAACCTGGATGAGGTTGGCCAGCAGGTGGAGAGGCTGGACGTCCCTCTCCCCATCATTGCCCTCGTTGTTTTTGCCTACATTTCCTGTGCAGCTGCCATCCTCCCCTGCTGGGAGACGCATCTGGACTTTGAGAGTGCCTTCTATTTCTGCTTTGTCACGCTGACCACCATTGGGTTTGGGGATACTGTTTTAGAACACCCTAACTTCTTCCTCTTCTTCTCCATTTATATCATCGTTGGAATGGAGATTGTGTTCATTGCTTTTAAGTTGGTACAAAACAGACTGATTCACATCTACAAAAGCCTCATGCTATTCTTTGCAAAAGGGAAGTTTTACCACCTTGTTAAAAAATGAAGGCTCCATCAGCTCTCAAGTAAAAGACACTGGCTGAACTGGTTTTCTTGCCTTGCCTTTTAGGGCAGTGTGGTTAGACCAGTGGCAATGCAGCCTGTCATCAAGACCTTGAGGCTTGGAGACAAATCCTTCATGAGAGCTGAGTTCAGTCTTGAGGCCTCACAGAAATCTGGCCAGTGCCTTTTGTATCAGACATTAGGAATAAAACTACCACCATTCTCCAAACTCTAATTAATTTCCCTGTCCTCATTTTTTAAAAGCATTATCTTATGTAGATGAAACAACCTTATGGATGTCACTGATTTTCTTGTGACACAAGAAAAAAAAACACCTTGATTCTTGGAATTTGTACTTTCAGCTAAATTAAAATCTTCTTGGGCTGCTCCCTGTTATCTTTGATGAAAAATGGCTGGTTTGGGCAATCTCTTTTTTTTTTTGAATGGATGCATGAATACATGTAAGACCAACCTCATCCCAGCCCATGTAAAATAAACGGATGCCAAACATCACCAAGATGGTGAAGTAGAAGCAATCCGACTTCATTCTCCCCAACATAACCCCAGACAACTATCCAATGCCAAGATTATAACCACTGACAGCCCAGAACTTAAAACTGAGGCTGTGACAACCCTGGAGCCACAGACACATGAAAAACTGTGAGTGGGAGTTGGGAGAAACGGACTCCTCCATCCGTGATGCCCCTCCCTCAAGTTGCAAGGCACCATGTGGAGAAGTCCCCCAAACTCACAGCTTGTAACTCACAGATCAGCTGTCTGGAGAGGGACCCCTGAAAGACAGATCGTGGAGATGGAGCTAGTAGCCCCAGTGCTGAAACTCAAGGGCTGCTCTCCCATCTCAGATAAAGACAATGCTAAATCAGAGAGGCAGTTCAGCAGCATCTCGTCCGTAAGAGGTGCTATCCACAGATGTCTGGGCATGAACCCCTACCCAACTCCTCACACAGCTAAGAATCCCCTTCGGACTTTTGAGAGCTTTAGCAAACCTGGGCTTAGGACACCACCTAGTGCCAAAAAGGAGGCAGCAACCTAAGTCTAAATAAATCAATAGGCAAATTACACAGGACCTCTGAATATATACACTAGAGAGACCAAACCAACTCAGACAGCAAAGACTAGAACAAATAACTTTCAATGGAAAGACATAGATGTACATCCACAAGAAACAGTAAATAGAATGATGACTTCCCCAAATGGACAAAGCAAGGAATCAGGGAACAACTCCAACAAGATGGCAATATGTGAGCTCTCAGATCAAGAATTTAAAATAGCAATCTCAAGGAAACTCAGCAAACTCCAAGATAACACAGAAAAATAATTCAGAAATGTATCATAAATTTGAGAAAAAGATTGAAATAATTTAAAAAAATCAAACATAAATCCTGGAACTGAGAAATGCATCAGAGGGTCTCAACAACAGAATTGATCAAGCAGAAGAAAGAATTAGATCAAAGTCAGGTTGTTTGAAAATACACAGAGAGGGAAAAAAGGAAAACAGAATGAAAAGGAATGGAGAATATTTACAAAATTTAGAAAATAACTCAAAAGAACAAATCTAAGAGTCACTGGCTTTCAAGAGGGAATTGAGAAATAGCAAGGGATAGAAAGCTTATTTGAAGAAATAATAACAGAAAACTTTCCAAACATAAAGATATAAATATCCAGATACAGAAAGGTCAAAGATCATCAAATAGATTCAACCCAAATGAGACTACGTAAGACATATAATAATCAAACTCTAAAAGGTCAAGGACAAAGAGAGGATCCTAAAAGCAGCAAGAGAAAAGAAGCAAATAACATATAAAGGAATTCTGATTTGTCTGGCAGCAGACTTCTCAGCAGAAACCATAGAGGCCAGGAGGGAGTGGGATGATATATTCAAAGTGTTGAAAGAAAAAAAATCCCTGTCAACTGAGAATACTATACCCAACAAAGCTATCCTTCAAATATGAGGGAGAGAGAAAAACTCTTCCAGACAAAGAAACAAACAAAAGCTGATGTAATTCATCACCACCAAACCTGTTTTACAAGAAACACTAAAGGGAGTTCTTCAACCTGAAAGAAAAAGACACTAATGTGCAACTAGAAATCATCTGAAAGTTTAAAATTCATGGGTAAATACACAGATAAATTCAGAATATTCTACCCCTGTAATAGTGGTGTGTAAACTACTCCTATTTCTAGTATAAAAATTAAAAGAAATATACCCAAAATAATAATAATAGTTTGTTCAGAGATAGGCAATAGATGAAAAGATATAAACTGAGACAACAAAAAGTCAAAATGTGGGGAAATTAAAGTTTTTAGTCTTTTCTTTCTTTGTGATCAAAGTTATTTGATCAAAATAACTTGTTCAAAGATTTTTTTGGTAAGCCTCTTGGTTACCAGAAAGCAAAAACCTATAAGAGAGACACTAAAAATGAAAAGCAAGAAATGAAAATATACTAATAGAGAAACTCACTTCAAATATACTGATATCACTCGGTGGAATTGCCTCCTATGTTCACAGGGACCTGGGATATTTTCCAGTTGCCAGATTCTATGTAGACCACCTTTCTTACCAGTTGGCACATGGATGGTGCCTCCTGAATGAGTTGGCATGTGAAAGTCTTGATGCCTAAATAAATGGATTAGTATGTGAAAAGGTTGGCACTTGTTGGATGGACACACTCTTGAGCTGTTCACAGATGGGTTGGCATGTGAATGGGCTGATCTGTGTAGCAGATGCCATAGGTGCCTCACCCGTACACCCTGGCACTCCAACTCCCTTTATCTGAGGACCATGGCCATGAGAGCACGAGCATGTACAGTGCCAGCTAGAAGTGCCAAGGAGTTAATGCTTCTGGGAGCAGCCCTCAATCAATGCCTGATGGGAGCCGGTGGATATAAGGCACCCAGATTCCTTGCTTCTCCTGTGGAATAACTCTGGGACATATTTAATACTGTCTTCCCAGATCCCTCCATGGAATTGAGCCTCAGTTGCTCATTAGCACACCCTGTATTGGCCGCCTCCACCTCCCTGTCTTACTTCTTCACTGCTCTGCTGAGGTTTCCTGAGATTATCTCCTAAAGAACCCACTTGCACTCAAACCTTGTCTCAGAGCCACTGCTGGGGACCCCAGCCCAGGAGAGGATGTAAACAAGTCAGTATATAAACTGGTTGACACATGCATGGAATAACACAAGTCTTTTACTAGTTCCCTTGTTGGTTATTAGAAATGTTTTACGACTAGATCTTGCTTCTTTGAAAGAATCTTGCAAAAATCAATCTGTGTTCCGTGATTAGCGGAATTAGTCCCTGAGTAAATGGTGAATTTTGCTATAGTGTGTAGCATAAAAATTGCAAGAACCAAGGAAAAATGCCGGGAGGTTCCAGTTTGAAAAAGAAAAGGAGCACCTGTCTTTTAAGGCTTCTTCATTCTGTTGTAGGTTCTGGCCAGTGCCCAGGGCTGTCTCTCAGAGGGGTCTTAGGTCTCTCTCTCTCTGAATCTTTCCCCCCTTTCCCCACAACTAGTAGGTTTTCTGCCCCTTCGATCCTTGAAGACCTACCTTTGGCAATGGAATTGACAAGTTATTAGCAAGAATCAGTGCAAAACACGAAGCTCCAATAGTGGGATTTCAGGCAGCAGTTACAGGCACTAGAATTTTTATGGAGTTTCTTGACATCCCTCAAACCACATTTGCCCGGCTGAAGGACAGCAAAGTCCCTTGAGCCCAAATGCAGTCAAGACTGACCTCTCAAGTGGGAGCACATAATGGGACTAGCAGGCTATTTGACCCATTCAATAAACTCACTGAGTGTCCAAGATGAATCAGGTCCACCCTCAGAAACATAGAGGTCACTTCATTCCAGGTGGCATGAACTTCCCAGCCACTCCCTTCTTGAGGCAATAGCAAGTTCGGTTGAAATGCAAACATGTGGTTGTCAGGGATGCACATGATCCAAATTAAAGATCACACGCATTTGCTCATTTCATTTGCTAGTCAGAATTCTTCCATGGTTCTAAGGAAATGGCATGCTCGAGTGGGTGCACATGTGAGCACACACACACATCTTGTGTCTTTTTTCATAAGGGCATTAATCCCATTATGGGAGCTCCAACCTCATGACCTCCTTTAAACCTATTAATTATTACCTCCCAAAGCCCCACCTCCTAATACCCTCACATCGGGAGTTAGGTTTTCAACATACGAATTTTGGGGGGACGCATTCAGTCTATAACACTCTCCAAAATTCAGGCATCATTGGTCTGGGGTGCCACCTGGACACTGGGGTTTTAAAAGGTCTCAGGTGATCCCAATGTGTGATCAGAATTGAGAACCAGGGCGCCAACTACTCTTCCAGCCTGAAGTGCCTTCTTTCCTGCCAGGCTGGCTGAAGACTTGCCTTCCAGGCTCAGCCCACATGTCACCTCCTCTAGGTAGTGTCCCCTGACTCCTGGAAGTGGCCACCCTTGTCACCTTCATGCTCCCGCTGCAGCCACTGGAACTGCTTCCTCTGTTACAGGATTGTGACAAGGTTCTCACTTTTAATCTCCTCTCTGGACTCTGAGCTGCCCAAATAAAGTGTCTTCATCATCACTGTTCTCTCTTCCTTTTACTCTCCTATCTTCACTCTGCAGCCGCCGCCACATACGGGAGCGCTCAGGGCAGGACTCAGGTGCACACGCTAAGGAGAGCGGGCGCCACTTACGCACGCCCGCCACGAGCCAGCCCCCAGCTGGGTGCTGTCTGTCCCCCGTCTCAGCCAGCGCTTCCTGCGGCACTGAGAGTTAGGTCCAGTGTCCCCATTTGGTAGGTGAGGAAACTGAGGTCAAGTCTAGTCTGACTCTAAGTCAGTGGTTCTTAGTGGACCAGCAGCCTCAGCGGCCCCCGGGAACTTGCTAGAATTCTCCACCCAGGACCTAGGAATCGGGGCGCTGGGTTTTAACAAGCCCTCCAGGTGATTTGCTGTTTGCTTCAGAATGTTTGATCCCCAAGTTCGAAAACCACTGCTGTAACTACAGCCTCTCTGTGGGGACAGTCTGCCGGGCCAGCAGCCGGGGGAAGGCGCACGGCTCCGGTCCCGGACAGGGCAGGTGCTGAGCGCGCATCACGGACGGGACAAGTGACCCCGTCCCCACAAGAGCGAATACTTCATCTCCACGCTCACAGGAGGCTGCTCGTCGCCTGGCCAGGCCTTGCTCGGGGGATCGCGGCCAGCTGCCCAGCACGACCCGGCTCCATGGGAGGGCTGGGTCCCAGCTTGGGCCTCCGGAATTAGGGGGCCTGGAAATCGCCCCAGAAGCTCCGGGGCTCTGGAGGGGAGGGGTGATTTTGATGGTCACCTGCTGCACCTCCCACTCCCGGGCACAGACGCGCCCTGTGCCCGCCCCGCATCTCATCTCCGACCTCCTCCCACCCGGACCAAAGCCTTTGGCGGGACCCGCTGACCCAGCGCCGGTGGGGGCCGTCCTGCCCAGCTGTCCAGCAGCCCTGCACGTGGTTCTGTGAGTACCCCCTTTTTAAAGTAAGAAGAAACTGAAGTTCAGGGGTGCCAAGAGATTCGTTAAGGCGACACAGCCCAAGAGGCGGGGTGGGGCTGGGGGTGTCAAGGATGAAGGCGGCCGCTCCGGGTGGCCCAACCACAAGGGGCGGTGACAGCGGGCGCTGTCAGGGGAAGGGCAGCGGGTCCCGGCCGGGCACCCCCGAGTGCGTGGGGACCCGGGGCTCGCAGGGTGCGGGAGCGGATGGAGGAGCCCCTCGCCGCCCCAGCCCGCAGCCCCTCTGCTCCCGGCCGGTGGCGCGGCTGCGCTTCCCCACATGGCCACGAGGTGGCGCCACCAGACCGCGCGGCCCCGCGCTCCGGGGCCAGCAGGTGGCGCGTCCTGCGTGCGCTCCGGGCCTCCGCGAGTGGGACTCCGGGGAGGGGATGTCTCCCGCCACGGTCCCGGGGAAGAGGGGAGCCTCTGACCCCAGTCTCCCGCCGTAGCCCCCCGCGAGGGGGCGCCTCGGACTCCTGTCTTTATGTCCGCCCCGGGGGAAGGACGCTTCGACCGTTGTCCCCTGTCCTTCAAATCACAAGTCCTACCTGGCCCGCCACAGTGCCTGGAATGTTACCGCTTGAGACCCCGCCACTTGGCAGGTGGTGTCCTATAAATACGTCCGCTTCTAGCGCCCCTTGGCCCTGGCCGTTTCCTTCCCCAGCCTCCCAGCCTCACCCGCAGAGGGCTTTCGGGCAGGGACAGCGGGGGCTTCCGAAGTCCCAGCGCGCGTCCTGCCTGCGGCCTCCCGCGGCAGAGGCTGGGGAGTGAGCCCCAAGAATGGCCGGGTTGCTGAGGCTGCGGCTTTGCTTTCTGTTCCCAACACTGATTCTCACCTCCTGGCCAGGTAGGACTTGTGATTTGAAGGACAGGGGACAGGTTGACAAGCCCTGTGTTACCTTCTTTTAGGGGAGGAGGGACCGGGATCCAGGACACCTGCCTGTGCCCTGCCCTGCTGGGTGACCTCAGACAAGGGGGGAGGACTGCTTCTGGGTCTGTCCAAGGGGAGGGAATTGGCTGGGACAGGCCCTGTGGTCCTGCTGACCTCTGGGATTTCGGTGTCCTGCTTTGTCACCGAAAGAGTAGCTGCTGCTTTCGTGGGTGGGAGGAGGGGGTGGCCTGGACTCCCAGGACCTTGGCATGTGGCGCCGTATGCACTGCTTTGTGTTGGGCATGGCTTCAGTGTCTGAGGGTGCCTGGCAAGTAGGAAAAAGGGAAGGTAAACGGCATTTAATGAGCAACTGATATGTGCCATGCTACCTACCTGTGTTAGTTACACATTGAGACCTTTCCAGCTGCATCCATGTGGCTCACAGATACAGATATACCCCTAGGCCTGGCACCATGCTGGCATATGGAGGGTACTCAGTAAATGTCTGGTGCAGGAATGAGTCCCTGACACCAGTCTAAGGAGAAGGTCAGTGTTGGTGCTTGGGTCAGAGCCGTTGCCCCTGACAGCTTGTGCCAGAGCACTGGGGTGGTGCATGCTCAAAACTGCTGGAACCTTCCCTGAAACTGTCCCTTACTGAATGTGAATGGCCCAGAAGGTGGTGCTTGAGACAAAGGATTAGAGACTTCACTGACACCCATCAAGGGAGCTGTGAAGCGGGCAGAGGTGATTTCTCAGGAAGCTGAGGAAGCTTAAACTCGGGGTCCCCTACTCACTCGAGACCTCCCATGGCTGGGAGAAGCCCTGGCAGTGAGCTCACATGGATGTATGTTTTTGTATGTGTCAGCACTGTGAAGCTTGAAATTGTTGTCCTCACTCATTCTAAATAAATATTCAGGTTCATACCTAATTTTGAATAGGTAATTTTGTATTTTTCTTCTTAAAGAGAGCTGCTTAAATTGCATAGGTGTCCACAAAAACCTCAATCATCCCTGGCCAGGAGACATTAAGCAGAAAGAAATGCGGTCCCAGGGGAAGGCCCCTTAAACCAGCTTCCTGCTCACCTTTCCAACATTCTCCCCAGACAGAGGTGCAGCCATATTTCCAATGGGCACTGGCCCCCTCCTCCCCCATCAGCCTGTCCTCACACGGTAAAATAACCTTAGGGTCACTGGACATGGTGGCGTGAACCTATAGTCCCAGCTACTTGGGAGGCTGAGGTGGAAGGATCGCTTGAGTCCAGTAGCTTGAGACTGTAGCATGCTATGATCATGCCTGTGAATAGCCACTGCACTCCAGCCTGGACAACATAGCAAGACTCTGTCCCTAAAAATAATAAACATAATTTTTGAAAACCCTTAGGGTTGATTCACAAACTAACAGGCCAGAAAGTAGACTTGACAGGGACACCACAAAACTCCATGCCCTGGTTTCTGCCAGGAGGTACAATTGCCCACTGTCCCGAGATGTCCAGAGGTTAGGTACTCATGGAAAGGCCAAGGGGAAGGCGGTCAGATGGCAAGCCCAGAAGCTTCCCCAAGAGCGCCCCTCAATGTCATGCTGACCAGTGAAAGAGTTCAGGAAATTTCACCCCAAAATATGACTCCTTGGGATAAAGAATATTTTGAATTGAAGGCCATTTGAAATCAAAAAGCACTGGAAGGGGCTTTCCCTCTATCTGCATAGACTGGACTGACCCCATCAAAAGACCAAAGGGGGCAAATGACTTCCCTTCCTCTCCCTGTTATCTCAATATATTGCAGGAAAGAAGATCAAGAATGCAACCGGACCCAGCTCAAGTAATTTAAATAAAACACCTGTCTCTCAGGTTAATTTAATTTGCAGAGAATCACTTGCGAGTCAATCTCTTTCCCCCATCCATCTTCCCTAGCACCATTTGTCACCTCTAAACAGAACTACCTGTACTCTTCATTTCCCCTCCCCTCCAAAAAGACAGGTATGAGAATATCTGAACTTCACTGGGATATTGAGTAATCACTGTGATTCTCCCCATGTGCATGGCAAATAATCCTTTCTGTTATTAATCCTCTTTAATTGTGAGTTGATCTTTCGGTGAAATTTCTGGGGAAAGGGCAAGTTTCCCCTCCCCCCTACAGTTTGGCGTAGGTGGCAGGATCTCCAAGCCGCTCTGCTCTTCTGGAAGCTGCAGTGAGGAGAAAGCAGAGCCTGACCAGCCTGCAAGCAGCGGGTAAGATACCTCAACTTACCAGTCAGACTCCCGGCTTTCCTCTCTCTGTGGGCTCTGCTTGAGCAGGCGGTAAAAGATCACTGTCCTTTCCAAATTTAAGATGAATGACAGAAAAGGTTTTTGTGAGTGACTAGTCTTGTGAGTGACTCTGGTATTGACATATTTTTTGGTACTTTGTGGTATGAATATTCATATTGTTCCGTTCCCTCTCCTCTGAGAAATAGCCTTTTTTGTTGTTCTTTTTTTTTTGTCATTGCCTTTATGTGTCGTTTTTGTCATAAAGAGGGTTACCATGGGGTCGAACTTGGGCCTAACACCCCATAAGCCCGTCTTTGGAGCTGGCCCTGCAGATTCAGCCAGTTGCATGGTTCTGACTGGACTGGCATCTATTAAGACAAGCTTCGCTGCAGCTCTCCGGAAAACAGAAACCAGTATGAGGTTTCCCTCTCCTTCTGTTATTTATCCCTGAGCTTGTCTTGTGACTGAGTGGGAGCTTTCTCCTCAGTCTCTGCCATCCGGGAGCGTGTTTTTTTTTCCGGGAACACATCAGGCAGCCAATCTGAAAAGATCAGGGGTCCGAGACACGTGAGACTCTGAGCAGCACACTCTTTGTACCGAACGTGTCAAGCTCTAGGGAAAGTCTTTGTCTTAAAATGTCCTGCTGTCTTTGTTAATGTTGTCTGTTTCCGAGAGTGAATTTTGGGGAACCCTGGAAACTGCCTTCTCCATGCCCTCTGCAGGCTGACCCTGGAAAATTACCACCTGGGTTTTCTATGAAGAGGTATTGTGTTACCAAAAGTTTGACAAGCAGTTTGAGGAGAAGGAAAGGGAGGTTTATTAATTTGCCAGCAAATGAGAACAGTGGCAGACTTGCATTTCAAAGTACCATGTTCCCAGCTATGAGCAGAAACACAGAGCTTTTATCACCATTGCGTATGGTGGTGAAGCATGCAAATGCTTCCCACCTAGATGGTCAGCATGCCAGATAACCACAGGTGTCATCGAACACCCTGTGTTAGCAGCTACTTCACTTTAAATGCAGCCAAATTATAAATTTGGGCTGTTTTGTTCATAAAGTGGTACCAAGGAAATGTACTAAATGTGATACTATTTTTAAAAATCCACTTGTCTATCACAATTCTAAGTTCTCTTAAGAGTTCAGGACTCTTTTCCCAGCATTTGGAACTTATGAAATTGAAAAGACACTTCTGAGTCTCTCCATGTTAGTAGAACAAGAGTTCAATATCGCTGGGGCACATCAGCTAGCAGTTAGCAGCCTCGCCTTTGTTATAGTTAAACACTGCTGCTGCCTGGATGCCCTGACAGCCCAATGGGGAGGAGCTTGCATGATTATTGGCCAAAAAAAACCAAAATGCTATTTCTATGTAACCACACAGGGCAAGTAGACTGTGATCTACACTTCTTTTTTTAATTTTTTTGAGACAGGGTCTCACTCTGTTGCCCGGGCTAGAGTGCCGTGCCGTCAGCCTAGCTCACAGCAATGTCAAACTCCTGGGCTCAGGCGATTCTCCTGTCTCAGCCTCCCGAGTAGCTGGGACTACAGGCATGCACCACCATGCCCAGCTAAATTTTTTCTATACATTTTTTTAGTTGTCCAGTTAATTTCTTTCTATTTTTAGTAGAGATGGGTCTCACTCTTGCTCAGGCTGGTCTCGAACTCCTTACCTCGAGCGATCCTCCCGCCTTGGCCTCCCAGAGTGCTAGGATTACAGGGGTGAGCCACTGCGTCCGGCCTACGCTTCTTAAAAGACAAGATAAATATTCTCCATCAGATTAATGAAGACCTATTTCCAAGAAGGGGAGACTGGTTTAACGGGGTGTGGGGAAATGTGCTTAGATCTGTTCTTTTCTACTTATTCTAATCTATGTTCCTGTCTCCCTTTTCAGATCTCTGGTTACTTGACTGGATAGCCCAATCTCTTTCTCCACAGCTACCTACTCAGCTTTTAATGTGTGAAACTTCTAGGGAAGTTCCAGACAGGGGGAATGAAGGAGCTTAGGAAATTTCACCCCAAAATATGACTCCTTGGTATTTTGAATTAGAGGCCTTAGAGATTAACAGGCTCTTGAAAAAGAACAATGGACTTCCCTTCCTCTCCCTGTTTTCTCAGTATGTTGCAGGAAAAAATGATCAAGAACTGCAACCAGACCTGGCCCTAGTCATTTAAATATAATACCTGTCTCTCAGATTAATTTAACTTGCAAAGAATCATGTACAAGTCAATCTGTCTCCCCCATCGACTTGTCCTTCCTACCACCATCTGTCACCCCTAAACAGAATTACCTGTACTCCTCATTTCCCATACCCTCCAAAAAGACAGGTATAAAAACATCTAAACTTCATTGGGACAGGGAGTAATCACTCTACGATTCTCCCGATGTGCCTTTAAATAAACCTTTGTCTTATTAATCTACCTTAATTGTGAGTTGATCTTTCAGCTCACAAAGTTGAGGCAAACTTCTGGGCAAGTTTCTCCTCACCCCTACCCCAGGAAGTGGGGCATGCCCTATGGTTAAGCCCTTCCTCTGGGGAGACAGGCTGCCCGCCAGCCTCGAATCTTGGTAGATTTCTTGACCTGCCAAATAGACATAAATGGGACCTGCCTCAAAGGGTTGTCGTGAGGCCCAGATGAGATAATCATGCAAAGTGCTGCAGCAGTCTGTCTAGCTTTTTGAGCTCCTAAAAAAAATTCTAGCTGTCCCCGTTGCTGTGTTTAGGAGGCAAGAAAATGGCATTGTTCCGCTTTTGCCTGCAGCCCTCGTGGCCTGCGACTGGGGAAGAGGGGTGGTTTCAAGGTCAAACCTTGGGCCTGGGGTATCTGGTAGAGGCACCAGCCTACGGCCACACGCGTGGGCTGGGGGCGTCCTTCTGCAGCTCCCACTCGCTGCCCTTGCATCCCTGGGCACGACTGTCCTCTTCCACAGCTGTGCTTGTCACTCTCTCGGCTTGCAAACACTACTCTTGCCTGATACACACTCTCATCTGCCTTGCTGGGCCCTGCTCATTGTCCCCTGTGCTCCAGGGCCTACTCCTCGGACCCAGGTCTTGCCTGGCTCCACGGCCTCCTTGTGGTCACATCGCTCCGTGGATAAAATGCCATCTCCCTCCCTGACTTCTCCCCAGAATCCCAGACAACTCTCTACCCGGCACCTCCAACTGGACACGTCCCAAACGAAGCCCTCATCTCGTCCCCTCAGGGAGTGGCAGCTCCAGCCGCCGCCACCCAGGCTGGCTCCACTGGGCTTTCTCCTGCTCCCACTCCAACTGGAGGGGCACGTGAGCACCTGTTGGGAGGCCCCCAGTCTTGAGTGTACCTCCCCCAAACGCTGATGAGCTGCTTTCACATGGAGCTGGGCATTTGTGTATTTTAGAAGCTCCCAGGGGACTCGGGTTACGTTTCCATTCATTTACACACTCACAAGCCTTTGTCTAGTGACTACTGTGCCAGGCACTAGAGGAAAGCCCTTAAGGAGTGATGGTGTGGCTTTGCGGATGAAGGCACAGCCAATGGAGGTGCTGACCCAGGCACCGCACCCCAAAAGAGGACCAATAAGACACGCGGCTGGGGGTGGAGCCAGGTTGGGCCGTGGGCCTCCACCCTCCACCTCACCCAGCTCCCTCTGGGGAAGCCAGGCATGTGCTGTGCTGCGGCTGGCAGTAGCTGTCCAGGGTCGGGCGGCCTAAGCAGCTCTCTTGTTGCCATGGTGACTGATGTGTATCCCTGTTCAGCAGAGAACTTTGAAGTGGACTGGGACACAGGACAACAAAGGGCACCTCCTGTCTCAGTTGCAAATTGTGGCTCCTTTTCATCCTCCCCCCTGCCCTTTGTTGCTTTTGTTCTTGCCATTAGATCAGGGAATAAAACCCTTTCAAATGCTGTAAATTCAAAACACAGGCAATTAAGGACCCTCTCTGAGATGCAAGTCCCCCTTTAGTCTCTACAAAAAGTAGTTCATTTGTAGAAAAACAGAGATGACTGTGCAAAAGCCATCAGTGTTGCCCATGTGTCTCTCCCAACAAATGTTTGTCAATCCCACAGACATTTATTGGGCACCCATTCTGTGCCAGAACCAAGCTAGATGGGTGCTGGGGATTCAGTGTGGTACATGATTGGCCACATCTCTGATCTCTGGGGCATGGTCAGGACTGTCTCGCTGTACCTCAGTTTCCCCAGTATACAAGAGGATGGGAGTTTTCATACAGTATTTTCCGATTTAGCGCAGTGGATCTATGTGAAGACTCTAGTCTCCTATCCCTGATTTGGGCTGAGTAGCTTTGCTTTGCTCTGTTTTATATATTCGGCCTTCCTGCAACATTTCATTTGAAAATAGAAATCCATAATTACAAAAAAAATGCATGAGGTAGAAATGAAAAGCACTGGCCAAGGATTCCCTAAAGCATTTCCAGGTGGCAGGTTCTGTGATGTTGGCGGCAAAGGGGACTGTGGATTCTCTGGGATGTTAGGCCACATGGAGCTGGGATCCAGGACAAGTGCACTTAGGATGTAAATGTGCCCGAGATGATGGACATCCTGCCTTCATTTTAAATACAGCAAGGCGGGAGCCTACCCTGCTCCCCTGCTCACTGGGTTGATTAGGGCTTCATTTCCAAAGGCATCTGCCCTCTGAGACTCTGGACTCCTCCTGGGCCTCAAGGCTCCACCCAAACCCCTTCCTCATGGAGCTTCTCTGGGGCTAGCAGCCTTCAGGGATGACAGCCTCCTCTGAGTGCCCCTGTCCCAGGCTGCCCTTGACACACCCTCTGTGTGATGAATTGGGTCTGTCCTCTCTCCCCAGCTGGGCTGCACCTTCTCAGAGCATGACGTTTGTGGAAGGAATGTTAGATGTTAGATGCAGTGCCTGGAGGTGATCCTAATTCCCTGGGCCCTGACGCTCCCAGGCCCTTTCCTGCGTTTTTTCCTGAAATGCCGGCAGCAGAGCCCTTGGGCAGTGCACAGAGCGGGCCCTCTGTAGCCTTTCTCCCTCCCTCCTTCTTTCTCAACAGGTGACTGAGGGATACCATTGCACCATTGCAATGGTGTCCACCATTGCAAAGACATCCTGAGTCTTTCCCAAAAGCCATGTACACTGTCTGGGCAGAGAGACAAGAAGTGGGTTGGGGACAGGGTGTTTTATTGACTATCTCTTGTCTTGAGAGCTGCAGGAAAGCTCTGTTAACACAATAAAACCAGACAGTCTCACTTGGGGCCTTAGCATTGCCAGGGCAGACTCCGGGTTCAAGCTGTCATTTTTACCCCTAGGCTGAATCTTCTCATCTTTATTTCTTTGGGATGCACATTCCTTCTCTCCCTGAAGGCCAAATTAACACAAGAACAAAGGGAGCCTCAGGGTTGGAGAACAGCTTATACTAAAACACCCTGAACTTGGTGAAGTCGCCCTGCCGTGGGGCAGTTGAGGTTTGATCTCCTGTCTCATCATCCTGGGCCCGTCAGAGGCTGGAGGCTCCCGGGGAGCCCAGGCTGCGTCTTCCAGTTCATTCCGCACGGTCCTCTGGGCATTCTGTAACTCCCATCTCAGAGGTGAATGGTCGCCCTTCTCCAGGGTTCTCTGGAACAGTAGAGGAAGCCCTGCCGAACGTGAGGACCACACACAGGTCGGGTTCCAGGCATCTGGGGCTGGGCTCACAGCAGGGCAGTGCGCTCCCAACCTCCTGGGGCCACCGGCCTTCTGCCAGCCCTCTTCACTGAGGACCCAGGACCTCACGTGTCCCCCTTTCTGTCCCTCTGTTGAGCCCATCTCAGTCCTCCATGAGCCTGAGATTTGTTCTGAGCCCAACATCTCCCTCTTTAGCTCCAGCCCACTCACCGTGCTAGCCCCATGTTGGTTTTAATGTCCTGTCCCCCACTTGGAGGCCTCTCACTTGTCCCTGGAGTACTGCGGAGCTCTTACTTGAGCACATAGCCCGGGCACTGTGCAGTCTTTGGTTGACCACTGGTTTGGGCTGAAGTCATGTCAAGAAGGGGCTGAACACCTGTTTCCTTATGGTGGGCAGTGAACATGTCGTCATTGCCATGTGATGGTTGCCTCTTTTCAGAAATCAAGAAGAATGTTCTCGCTGGCTTCATTGCTGTTGGGCCCTCTCCCATCATCAATGCTTGCTCAAGTGTCAGTCCCCTATGGGCAGTGCTGTGCACTGTGGTACCCATGGTGACAGGCACTGGGGCAAGCACACAGTAGGCCCAAAGCTAATGTTTGCTGATGGAGACTCAGCCTCCCTAGAAGTGAGAGGGACTGAAGATGCCCCTTCTCCACCTGCTGACATCCCCACCTCCCCACCTGCTTCCTGGGGACCAGCAGGATCCTGGGTAGGGGCTCAGAGGCCCCAGCTGGTCGGCTCCCTGCCCAGGCTTTGAGGGCACGTTGCAGAGGGCAGCCTGGTGCCCAGATGTAGAATCCGCATGGAGAAGCATCTCCTCCCACCTCATTCCCTCACCTCCCTCTCTCCGCTGTACCTTTCAAACTAGCAACAGTCAAAGCGTGCTCTTGACCAGACCAGTTTGGGTATGCAATTGTTCCTGGCCTTCTGGGGAAAGGCAGGGGTTCAGACAGGCTGAGTTCACATTCTTGGCTGGTGGGAGACCAAGGGGGAAACAAAGGCCACTCAGCACACCAGGTGTCTTAGTCCACTTGGGCTGCTACAGCAAAGCACCATAACCTGCGTGGCTTCTAAACAACAGAAATGTATTTCTCCCAGTTCTGGAGGCAGGAAGTCCCAGACAGGGTGCCAGCATGGCCGGGTTCTGGTGAGGGCCCTTTTCTGGGGTGTAGAGGGGTGACTTCTCGCTGCATCTTAATATGGTGGGAAAAGGGCTAGAGAATTCTCGGGAGCCTCTTTTATAAGGGCTCCACCCTCATCACCTAATCACCTCCTAAAAGTCCCACATCCTAGAACCATCACATTGGGGGTGAAGATTTTAACATATGAATTTGGGGGACACATTCAGTCCATTGTGTAGGCGGTGCAAGCATGGACGGTGAGTCAACGATGGTGCTGTCACTTTTAGGAAGCTTCTTCCCTCTCCTTCTCTCTTCCTCCTTCCTTTCTATTTGAATGAAATCCTTAAAAACACTTTTAAAGTTAGCAATATGTATTTTTCTTTTTTGAGACAGAGTCTCGCTTTGTTGCCCAGGCTAGAGTGAGTCCCATGGCGTCAGCCTAGCTCACAGCAACCTCAATCTCCTGGGCTCAAGTAATCCTGCTGCCTCAGCCTCCCGAGTAACTGGGACTACAGGCATGCGCCACCATGCTCGGCTAATTTTTTCTATATATATTAGTTGGCCAATTAATTTCTTTCTATTTATAGTAGAAATTATACATTCTTTATTATAGTAGAAATTATACAGGGTCTCGCTCTTGCTCAGGCTGGTTTTGAACTCCTGACCTTGAGCAATCTGCCCGCCTCGGCCTCCCAGAGTGCTAGGATTACAGGTGTGAGCCACCGCGCCCGGCCAGCAATATTTATTAATGCAACTATTTTGGAAAGCACTTTGGCATTGTCTGGGGAGGGTGAAGAGGCACATGTGTCATGATCCAGCAGTTCCCTTCCTGGGTTTGGCCTTGAAGAAATTCACATCGAGTGCACACAAATCTCTGCAGCAGCATTGTGGATAATGTCCCCAAATGGGGGATGCCCAGTGTCCACCTACGGGAGAATAAATAAATTGTGTCATGGTCAGATGGTGGAATACTATACAGCAACAAACAAGAGCAAACTCGTTACACAGGGTATGAGTGAATCTTACAAAGAATATTGTACAAAACAAAGCATATATAGAAAGAATACCTATAGAATTATTCTCTACTTACAAAAAGATTTTTTAAAAGGCAAACCTCAACTGTATTTCTAGGGAAAGCCCACAGGTGGCAAAATTATAAAGAAGAGCAAGGAAAAGTGATCCGGCAAGCCGAGAGGGTGGTCGTGTCCCCGGGGAAGGAAGGAGATTGTGTTGGGGAGAGGCACCCAAGGGCTCGGGGGCCTGTGACAGTGGTTAGTGTCTTGACTGGGTAGGGGTCACGTTGGGGCCCGCTGGACAATTATTCTTTACACTATAAACATGTTTTGCAGCCTCTTCTGTAGGCCTGATGTGTCTCATAAGGAAAATACAAGAAAAAAGCACAGGACCTCATACTAGTCAGGGTTCTCCAGAGAGACAGAACCAGTAGGGTGGGTGGAGGGGGATTTGTTTGGGGGAATTGGCTCCCATGGTGGCAGCAATGAAGTCCCACAATTGGCACGACAGCTGCAAGACTGCAGCCCACAGCCAGGCCCGACCACCGCCCCCTCCCCTGGAGGTGCCAGTGCAGGTCCTAGAGTCCCAGAGCCGAAGACTCTGTGTCTGATGTCCACAGGCAGGCGGGGAAAAAGGCGGTCTGCTCCTGAGGGAGGGGGGAAGCAGAGAGAGCGAACCCCCCTCCTGCTGCCTGCTGTGTCCCCGCCAGCCCCCGTAGACTGTAGGGGGCCCCACGTCGGGGGTGGGCCTTACTCCCTCGGCCCCCTGACTCCCAGGACAGTCACCCCTGGACACACCCACAGACACACCAGAAACAAACCATCAGCAGCCATCAAGGCCTCCCTCAGTTCTGTCAAGTTGGTACCTAAAATTAATTTTGTTTTTTGAGACAGAGTCTCACTCTGTTGCCCAAGCTAGAGTGAGTGCCCTGGCATCAGTCTAGCTCACAACATTCTCAAACTCCTGGCCTCAAGCAATCCTCCTGCCTCAGCCTCCTGGGTAGCTGGGACTACAGGCATGCGCCACCATACCTGGCTAATTTTTTGTATATATATTTTTTTACTTGGTCAATTAATTTCTTTCTATTTTTAGTAGAGACGGGGTCTCGCTCTTGCTCAGGCTGGTTTCGAACTCCTGACCTGGAGCAATCCACCTGCCTCGGCCTCCCAGAGTGCTAGGATTACAGGCGTGAGCCACCATGCCGGCCGGTACCTAAAATTAAAACTGTGGTCTATAAAACTTCAAAAAATATGGAAGGGCACAAAATTGCCACTGGAAAGTAAAAATCTTCACCATCCTGTGCCCCCCCACCTCCACACACTATTTTTATTCCCTGGAATGAATTCCTGTCCACACTTACATATGTATGTATAGTCTTTTGAATAAATTTGTGCGTTTCCCTAAATTAAATCATCCCAGACACGCTGTCCTGTGAGCTTTGGTTCCACTGAAGACTGGCTTCCATACTTGCCGGGGGCAACACGGAGCCACTGAATGTTCTTAAGTGGTCCCGTGGCATTGCTTGGTTTTGCAGCCCCCTCTGTGCAGGCATTTGGGAGGGTCCCAGGTTTTTCCTATTGCAATTCTGAAGTCATACAAATGAATTGACATTCAAATATTTTAACTAATTTTCGAGAGATTTCTCACCCTTAACTATTTTCTCCCATTTGGGGGGTTTCTCCCATTTGGGGGGTTTCTCCCATTTGGGGGGTCAAGCGCCTGAGGTTGTGGGAGACATTCGGTCGCTCCATGCTGCCTTTGAAAGAGATGCATGCTCTGCTCTCCGCAGGGGAGTTAGGGCTGCCTGATCTAGAATTTCAAAAATGAAGTCACTCAGTCAACAGCATCTTGGGCTGTCTGTGCAAAAAGGGTGTGCCAGAACCTTCCCAAAAGACTCCTTAAAAAGGGAAAACTCTGTGTGTGTGTGTGTTTCCGTGCAGCGCCCAAACAATGGTTTTGCAGGGAGACGATGTCTTGTACGAGACGACAGTCAATAAAAATCCAATTGGACATAATGACTGGATTTCTCTGCCCCCTCGGAGACGGTGACAGTGATTTTGCAGATGCCTTTTAGTTACAGACAAGTTTCTGAACAACATAATTAGGTTTGGGTCTTTGCAGCCCGCCCTATTGTACTATTGATTCTCCACTAAAATCTCCTGCCCTGCAGGTGTCTGGGTGCGCGGTCAGCATAGCAAGTGGGTGCGGGCAGCTCTGAGTGGGGGCTGTGGGAGCCTCCTCAGAGCTGTGTCCTGAGCCTGCGGTCCCTCCTAGAGTCTTGCTGCTAAGGACCACCTGTGGGCACCCACCTGCCGGCCCCCGCAGTGCTGGACGGCAGTAGCCCCTGAGCTGTGAAGGTCCAGGGAGCGGAGTCCCAGCCCTCACCTCTCTGGCCTTGCACCTGCATGGGATTGGGCGAGGCACTGTCCCTCTCTGGGTCTGCTTTCTTGTCTGTCAAAGGCAGCCACTGGACGTAATACGCCCCAAGGCCCCTTCCAGCATTCATGTACAATCCCACAGCCACCTAACAGAAATGTAACATGAGCTAAAAATGCTAGCCACATAGGTAATTCAAACCTTTCTAGCAGCCACACAAAAACAATAAAAAACAAACAAGCGAAACTAGTTTTTAAATTATTCTTTAAATTTAAAAATTGACATAATAATTGTACATATACATGGATTACAGAGTGATGTTTTGATACATATATAGTGATCAGATCAGGGTAACTAGCATATCAATTGTCTCAAACATTTACCATTTCTTTGTGTTGGGAACATTCAATAACCTCCTTCTAGCTATTTGAAACTATCTATTACAGTTAACTATAGGCACCCTACAGAGGTAGAGACACTAGAACTTATTCCTCCTATTGGTGTCCTTCAATAACGTTCTCCTTACCTACCTTTCCCACTCTAGTCTTTGTAGTTTTCACTGCTATGAGATCAGCTCTTTCAACTTCCGCAAATGAACGAGATCATGTGTCATTTGTCCTTCTGTGCCTGGCTTTTTTCACTTAACATAATGTCCTCCAGTTCCATCATGTTACCTTGAATGACAGGATTTCATTCTCTTTTAGGGCTGAACAGTATTCCCTTGTGCATACATACATCACATTTTCTTTATCCATTCCTGTTTTAGGACACCTAACAGGTGATTCCATGCTTGGCCGTTGTGACTAGTGCTGCAGTCAACATGAGGATGCAGGTGTCTCTTCCATGTACTGATTTCCTTTCCTTTGGACAAATGCCCAGCTGAAATTAGTTTTAATAATACATTTTAACTCGATGTATCTAAAATATTACCATTTTAGCACATAACAATATAAAAATTATTAATGATATACTTTACTTTTTTTTTTACGAAGTCTTCCAGATTCAGTACGTACTTTATACTCATAGCACATCTCAGTTTGGACAGCTGTCAGTCAACGTGCTCCACGACCACACGTGGCAAGGACTGGACAACACGGCTGTGCCGGCGGCTCACAGAGCCAGCTCTGGCCCTGGGCTTCGCGCTGTGTCCTGGGCTAATCCCGTGGGTCAACTCTGAGTAGCCCTGTGCACTCTGTTTTGGGGGAGGTAGGAGGGGGGTCACCTCCTTCACCTTCAAGGAGTTGATGGTCCTTCTGGAAAAAGAAAACAGAAAAGAAGACTAAAAAAGAATGAGCCCAGATGGACCTGCCAGGAAAACAGTGGAAGCTGGCAAATGCTTTAGTGGGAACCAACTCTCAGGCTTTGTGTGTTCTCAGAGGTGGGAGCCCGGCAGGGCTGAAATGGTTATGTGAGGCTCAACTTTTGCAGCAGAGAGGACTTGAGTTGGGCCCTGGGGCTAGCAACGGGATTGGGAAAGCTGGAGGGACCGAGGCAAACGGCATGGACGATGACTGTCTCCAGGGCATTGAGTGGGCCAGTGTGGTTAGAGCAGGGCAGGAGTTAGGGCAGGCTGGGGAGCTGTGGACGACCTTGAAAGCCAAGCAGAAGAGCTTAGAAGTGAGGTGTTAGGGAGCCACTTTAGGATCTCGGGTTAGGGAGGGGTTCATTGAAGGAAAGCAGTGGGTCGTGGAAATCCACTAAGTGATTGCCGGACTGGAGGCAGCACCTGGTGCCAGGGAGGCCGTTAGGAGGCTGCTGGGGAAGGAGGTGGAGACAGGGATGGGAGCAGGATGAGGAGGGAAAAGGAGCCACTCAACAGAGAACTGGAGGAAGCCTGTGCCGTGCCACTGCCTTCAGCTTTGACGGCGTTGCTGGGACCATGGGAAGACATGTGAGCATTTGGCTTCTGGCTGGGCTCCCCTGGCCAAGGGCAGGAAGGACATGCTAGGAAGACAATCTGCCTAAGCAAAGACTCAGAGTCAGGAAGGAACAGAGGTTGAGGCATGGAAGGTGGCCTGGGGACCTGCTAGGGAGGGAGGGTCAGGAGTGATTCAATCATCTGGGGCTTTAGCAAGCAGAGATAGGAGTGTCTTGCTGCATCAGCCATTGGGAGGGTTTCGTGGTCAGTCAGCGCAATGGTGGGAAAAAGGTTTTCCAAGACAAAAGAGGCAGGAAGAGGTGAAGGAAGAGGGCTTGGATAGGTAGAAGAAAGGGGGTGGGCATTCCAGGTGGAGGAAGTCGCTTATGCAAAGGCACAGAAGCTGCACTGGGTGACAGCACATGACTGGCCCACAGAGACAGCCTGTGAGGGCCACGGTCCTGTGGGGGGTGGGTGCCTGACAGTCCATTCAGTGAGTGGCCCTAGATGGTAAGATCACTCACTGCTTAAGTGATCAGGGAACTTGAGTCAACCACAGCATTTACCCAACTCTTACCCGGTGCCAGGCTGTGAACAAGACATGGAAGTCCCTGCCCTCAAGGAGCTCCCGGGGGGAGGGATCCAGAAGCCAGACAGGAATCAGTCACATCAGTACAATTGTGGTTATAATGGGAAGTGCAGGGCTGGAAGGTTTGGGGACCTACCAATACAGCCCGGGCGACATATGCACAGGGGTCAGGGAAGGCTTCCCTGGGGAGAAATACTTTCCTACCCATTTCCTTTCAACCTATGCGTGTTTTGACCTAAGACGTAAGGCTACGGGGGAATTAACTAGATCAAGGTGGAAGACGGAAGGACATGCTAGGCAGCAGCAAGGGCCAGACCCTGGGTGGGGAGGAGCACAAGGGTGTATGAACAGGTGAAAACAATCAGACAAAGAGGGAGAAGAAGAGCTTCCCAGGCAGAAAGGGCAGAGAGTGGAAAGGCCGTGAGGCAGAGAACGCTTACTGAAGGCAGCCCCGTGTAGCGGGAGTGGAGGGGGTGGCAGAGGGGGGAGGCAGTGGCCAAGAGGAGGGGAGAAGACTCCGGGCTGGAATGCTGGGGCCCTAGAGACACGCAAAGACATCTGAGTCATGCAATGGCCCAGATGATCATAAGGGAATCTAATTTTAGATCAAAGGGTAAGAACAATGTGGCGAATTAAGATGGAGAGCGTGGTCAGGGCTGGACCAGGTGTGTCCCATCGGGCCACACTGGAAACCTCTGACATTAGCCAGGCAATGGTGGCTCATAGTCCCAGCTACTCGGGAGGCTGAGACGTGAGGATCCCTTGAGCCCAGGAGTTGGAGACTGCAGTAAGCCATGAACACACCCCTGCACTCCAGCTTGTGTCACAGAGGGAGACTCTGTCTGAAAAAAGAAAGAAAACTTCTGACATTATCTCAAGTGCAAGGCCATTGAAGGGTTTTAGACAAGGGAGTGACCACGTTGGTGTTTTGCAGCTCTTTCTGGCTGGTGAGGAGGGTAGACTGTAGGAGGCCTGAGGGGCCCTGGGGACAGACATTTGGGGGTGATTGCAATAGTGCAGATGAGAGTGGAGGATCAAGGCATAAAGCAAATGCATCCCTGCTCTTCACAGCTGGCTGGCTCCTCGGCAGCCTTCAATTACCGCAAATGTCCTCAGACAGGTTGGTGATTCTATTAAAGTAGCCAAACCTGGAGACCCATGTGTACAGATAATGCCACATGAAGCCAGTTAATTCAGTGATTGAATTATTAAGTTAGTGCGTCTATGGCTTAATGTCATTGGTAGTCAGCAAAGCATACTTCAGGTAAATTGACATTTGCTTTGCCGTTGCCTCTTGAAATCAGAACAGTTAATTTGGTTAAATTTTATACAGTAAATACTCTTACAGTTGCCTACACAGAAGACCTCAGAAAAGCATGAGAATGAAATGCATTCTTTTTTCTAATTATAGTCTGATTATTTCTATGCTAAACAACTGGTAGAATTGGCTCAGGAAAAAAGAAAAACAACTCTCTAACTGAATGAGACAAATCTTGGCCGAGACTTTCCATGTATACTTGAAAAGAAAGTGAAGTTGGCTATTGTTCAGTATAAATATCAATTAAGCCAAGGTAGCCGATGCTATTGTTTTGATCTTCTATGTCTGCTGATTTTTTGTTCATGTGTCCCATCAATTGTTGAGAAAGGGGTGTTGAAGTCCCCCACTTTGATTGTGGAATTGTCTATTTCTCTCCTTAATTCTGTCCATTTTTGTTCCATTTATTTCCAGCCCTGTTATTGGGTGCATGTGCATTATGACTGTTACGTCTTCCTGTGGATTGACCCTTTTTATCATGATGGAAGCCCCTTCTTTATACTTCTGATTAAAGTTTTGTTTTGAAATCTATTTTATCTAAAATTAATATAGTCGCTTCAGCCTACTTACAGTTTGCATGCATTTGTAACAAAGGGAACAGACTGAAAAAGGATAAAATGTTTTAAGAGCTGTCTCTTAACCTCTGCCCCCCTTTTTGATAATTAAAACCTGCATCCCTGCCTGAGGCCAGTAATCAGAAGGGCAGGGGAATGTTCTTTGTTTTTTTTGTACCAGGAGATGGCTCAACAGAATTGTCCTGGCAGAGGTCACAAGATTGTCTTCATCAGATATGGGGTCAATCGACCATCAACCATAATTAAACAGCAACAGCCCCAAGCTGACCACCCCCCTTAAAAGCTCTGTATTTCTGCGTATAGACAGGATGATGGTACTTTAAGATGAGAGTCTCCCATCCTCCCCATTTGCCAGCAAATTAATAAACTTCTCTTTCCTTCTCAAACTACTCGTCCTTATTTTTCTGATGTGGCCTTGGGGACAAGTGCTGAACTTTCAGTAACATGTTTTTTCCATCCATTTACTTCCAACCTATCTATGTCTTTATATTTAAAGAGTGTCTTTTATAGACGGCATAGAGTCAAGACTATTTTAAAAATCCATTTTGACAATGTCTTTCTTTTAACTGTAGCATCCATTAATGTTTAATGTAATTTTTGATGTAGCTGTGTTTCCCCCTCATTTTACTTTTGTTTTGTGCTTGACTCCTCTGTTTTTTGTTCATGTGTTCCTCCTTTCATACCTTTTAAAATTATTTGAATTCTTTTTAGAATTCTATTTAATTTTAATTTTTTCTTATAGCTATTTAGCTATTCTTTGCATTATTTTTATAGTGGTGGCCCTAAGGATTACATTATATATCCTTATCTATTAACAGTCCATTTATGGTTAATAATAGACCCTTCACATAAAATATAGAAACCTGGCCACATTATAGGCCCATAAGCATCTCCCACCTCTTAAGTTATAGTTATGATGAGAAATACATCTACACATGTCATAAACCCCTCCAGATGATGTTATAATTTTAAACAAAGGTTTATTAAAAAACAATAAGAGAGAAAAGGCAAAAACCGAACCAAGCCAAACCAAAATATCCACTCAAAAGAGCCTTTTGTATTGAGCCAGATATTTACCCTTTCTGATGTTCTTTGTTGTTTTCTGAGGATCGAGGTTTCCGTCTGCTATCATTTCACTTCAGTCTGGCTTGGGACACAGCATGGTCCCACCTGCCCTGGGAAGACGTTTCCCCGTGTGGCCCAGGTGTTCAGTACAGCTGACTCTGTACGGAAAGCCTTTGCTTTCTCTAGGCATCTATGGTGGACAGCCCCTTTTGATGGACACATCCTTTGGGAAACGGGCTGTCTCATGTACAGGGAGTTGAGTTGATCATCAGCCTCTGCTCCCAGCGTGCTACTGAGACAGGGAACCGGCAGGTTCTGCTTTAGGTACTGTCTCAGGCGTTTTGGGCGTTGCTGCAGCTTTATCTAACTGAGTCTGGAAGTTACCTGAGTCAGGAAGTCTCAAAATTACCTTGATCAAAATAGGATGGAGGCAGGGCAAAGTCCAACCAGTTAGTATCGAGATGGTGGAGGAATAGAGGAATATCACCTTGATTCCAGGAACACACCGCTCCTTCCATGAACCTCCCTTCCTCCCCTTGTTTAGCTGTAATTAGGCTGTTGCTTAAATAGCAGGGCAACAGGAACCCGGGGGCTGGTTCTCTTCGGCAGGGAACACTCACCTCTGCTCTGTGGAGTAGACTTTCTATAGCTTTCCAATCAATATTGCTTTCACTTTACACTGTCAACTCGCTTCTGAATTCTTTCTTGCACGAAGCCAAAGACCCACCTGGACCTTAAGAGGCTCCCAGCATTGGGAGTCACTTTCCTGCATCACTGTGGTCAGTTGTGCCTGTAAGGCTCATTTCTTGTTTTATTTCCACTTCCTTCCACTTTCCTGCCTCATCCCAGATCCCCAAGAGCACCCACTCCCATGTACTCGATACATTCCCTTGACTGGGATGGAAGCCTCCAAAATATGCAGTGGGGCCCTTGTGCACTTTTCATGCATCAACCTGGAACTGTGCCATCGAACTCGCTGTCCTCTTCCTTTCGTACTCAAGACTTCCTGCAATCCGCCTGCAGAGATGTGTGTCATCCAGCGCGTCACTCCTGCGTCTCCACGGTGCTCCACCGAGCATACCCTCCACCTTCCACTTACTCCCTAGCGATGGAAACCGAGGTCGCCTCAACTCCCCACTGACGCAGACAGCACTGCAATGACTATCCTTGTCCATTCCCCTCCGGTCCCGAGCAGGGATTTCTCTGAGACACTGGGGAGTTGGGGAGGGACTGCAGCCTGAGGGTCCTTCCTGCTTCAGCTCCCTGTTCCAGCCCTGAGCCCCTCCCCTCCCGCAGTCCTACCCTGTTCTGCCCAGCCCTGGCATGGGGGGCAGAGAGACCCTCCCTCAAGCTATGGAGAAATACCACCACCGTCACCTTGTCGTTGTTCTACAAGGAAGATATTAGTAAAGCTATTGAGGGTGTTGCCCAGGGGACTCTTGGTCCACATAGTCTGCAGACAAAGCCTGTTTAGACAGAGGATTCCTTGGAAGATGCAGCTGAAGCCGCCAGCCTCCCCTGGAGGATCAGGGGACTCATCCAGGCCACAGGAGCCACCTGCAGCCATGCACAAATGGGGAGGGGTTTCCCACAAAGCACAGCCTGAACTGCCTCAACGACTCCCCTGGTCGCAGTGCATCCTAGGTGTGTGCTGTGCTTGCCCCGCTCTCCCAGGAGCAGCTAGCTCTCTGTGCACAGGGCTCTTCTGCGGGGAGCCTCCAGGGAGCTCTTTAATCGGCTTCCTGGGGTAAAGAAAGACCAGCAGGGAGAGAGGTGGCTGGATCAGAAGGTGGGTACTTATTTCACTCCACCAAACACTCCTGATCACTCTCCAGAAAGGCTGCACCAGTCCCCATCCATGCCAAGGGAAGGACTCCGTTTTCCTACATCTTTGCAACAAGTGGCATTACCCGGCTGCCTACTGCTGCCAGTGCTATGGGGATAGTGCTGTATCTCGTTGTCATTTTAATTGACATTTCTCTGATTACTAGTCCGTCTCAGAGTCTCTGCATGAGCCTGTAGCCATTTGGGCTCCCCCTCCTGTGACCTGCCTGCTCTGATCTGGGCCCACCTGTCAACTGTGTCTTCTTTCTTTCCCCATGTGCTAACTAGTCTAACAAGTCTCTAGCATGCCTTTGTTAATTTCTGCTCTGACCCATTATTTACATTTCACAGCTTAATGACCAGGAGGTAAGTTTGTTTTCCTTATTTCCAAGTTCTCTGGTGGTGGGAGCCCCTGAGGATTTTCCCCATGGAACGCCCACACCATGCCTGTATTCAGCTTTTCAATTTTCCAACAATAGACAACACCTGATGAGTGTCAGGCACTGTGCCAGGCTCATCCCACTTAATCTCTATAACCGAGGCAGGGACTATTATGCTCGAGTAACAGACGAGAAATTGAGGCATGCAATGGTTAATTAAATAGCATCTGCATACATGCCATACAGCTTGTAAAGTGACCCAGATAGGATGCTACCTATAGCTTAAACCCATGTTAGTGTATCTCAGATAATGTCTACTTCAATTAACTGCTATGTTCTAAGTGGCTACTTCCTCAGTGGAATTTAGGAATTATCATTCCTAAATATTGAAATTTAATGAAGAAACCAACCCTGGTGGTACCTTTGCACCTTCTCAGTCCCTAATGTCCAAAAGGGTGCAAGTGGGTAGAGGCAGAAGGCGGGTGGCTGAGCCCACCAGTCTGCGTTCCCAGGGAGAATGAACAAAGGTTGTGTCCAATAGGCAGTGTCCTCAAAGCCTGGTCCTCGAGGAGTGGCCTCCGGCAGGGGAGAAAGGAACATGCTGTTCCCCTTCCAGAAAGGTGCTTTTCTCTCTAGTTCCCACAGCCATGCACGTCTTTCTGCAGGTGTTTAATGAGCACTGACTGTGTTCTGGAGTATCAGTGATAAGTGAGTAACCCCAGTCCTGATACCTAGGAAGACAGAGATGATTAATCACACTTACGGGGGTATCATTCCACATGGAGACGCGTACTCTGGAGGAAGTATGGTTCCATGTGGGTTATTAGGAGAGGGACCTGTCTGACACTGGTGGTGGGGTCTATGAATGCATGGCTTCCCCCAAGAAGTGATGTTAAGGCTTGTAAAGAAGAATGAGGAGCTTACTAGGAAAAGAAGAGGAAGAAATTCCCAGGAAGAGGAAAGAGAATGTGCAAAGGCCCTGGGGCAGAGAAACACTGAGAGGAACCACTGTGGCTGGAGGGAGAAGGCAGGGGCTGAGAGGTATAAGAAAAAGCTGTGCAGGGCTGAAGGCCCAGTCCAGGCAGGGCCTCCCAGATTGGGCCCTTCAGCCTGGAATGCTGGGACACTGGGTCTATATGTAAATTTGCCAAGCCATTGGGGACCCTTAATTTCCATATGTCTTCTATTTTAAAATTGACCTGGCTGAGATGGACCAGGATGCAGACATCAGGAGGCTCCTTTATCCCCTCCCCTCTCAGCAATCTCCTGTCTCTCACTGGACAAAAGAAAGGCTCACCTGGTACCTAATCTGAGTCTGACCACCTCGCTATGGTACAATATCCTGAGGCATGAAAGCATTCCAGGCAGTAAACAAGACAATATCAGGGTCTCTTTCATCAAGGCTCCAAAAATCCCCTTCCATCCATCTTATTTTTTTTTTTTTTTTGAGACAGAGTCTCACTCTGTTGCCTAGGGTAGAGTGAGTGCCGTGGCATCAGCCTAGCTCACAGCAACCTCAAACTCCTGGGCTCAAGCAATCCTGCTGCCTCAGCCTCCCGAGTGGTTGGGACTACAGGCATGAGCCACCATGCCCGGCTAATTTTTCTAGATATATTAGTTGGCCAATTAATTTCTTTCTATTTATAGTAGAGATGGGGGTCTCGCTCTTGCTCAGGCTGGTTTTGAACTTCTGACCTCGAGCAATCCACCCGCCTCGGCCTCCCAGAGTGCTAGGATTATAGGTGTGAGCCACCGCGCCCAGCCCCATCCATCTTATTAAGTAATGCACTTCTAATACACTTTTCCTTTTTATGCTAATTTATCAAGGTTCATGTTTATGTATGATGTCTTGATCATTTGCATACCATTAATAACTGTTATAATCACACAATTCTAAAGGGAATTTTAGAGCCTTATGGCCATTGAGAAAGCTTTAAAAAGTTAACGCATATTCATATATTTGTTGCAGTTCACATAATAGGTAAGGTGACGAATACAGCATTTAAATGATAAAAACTTACAGTAGGATACAATGCTGTTGGAAATGGAATGAAAACATACTTTGAAGGTATAAAGGACACAATGTAAATTTTTTGACTGTTTAAGAGAAACTTGTTTGTATTTTTAAGTATAATGTGGTGGTTTTGCATTTTTATAATATTTATATTCCATTGGGTATATTCAAAAGAGAGATATAATAGTTTTATATATAAAGGTAAACATATACATTATACCCCAAACGATTTAAATTTATGATTAAAAAACTCATTTTAGATGCCAGTTAAAAACCATGTAAGGCATACATATTTAAAAAAAAAATTCTTTGAGGGGTTGTCAACAAAAAGTTTGAAGACTCAGTTACAGGCCACGGTGCTCCAGGGGTGGTGGCAGAGACTGGAGGCGGGAGCACAGGTAGCACTTGTCCTGGAGCAATCTTCCTGAGGCTGGCTGCGCTGGAGGTCGGTGTGGCTTCCTGCGTTCGCTGCTGTGATGTCGATACCAGAATGTAAAGATGTAAGCAAGCCCAGAGCAGGGCTTTTGTCTAGGCCATTACTGTCTCCCCAGCACCAGCCGTGTGTGTGCCTGGCACACAGTAAGCACTCAACAAATACTCATCGCATGGACGAATGGCTGACACTTACCCAGCTTTCACCGTGTGCCGGGCACGGTGCTAAGAGCTGCCCGTGAAGTCCCATGTAGCTCTCGCAACCACCCTGCAGTAGGTCCAATTACTAATAGTGTCCGTATTTCAGAGATGGGGAAGGTAAGGCACACGGAGGCTACATAACTTGCCCACGGTCACCAATCAAGGCAGTAGCAGGCTGGGACCCAGGCATCCTGACAAAGGCCCTTAACAGTGACGCTTCTCTGTCCCTACAGTCCCTGGGTAGGGCCTGTATCTGTGGGTTCTGAAACTCCAGAGCAAGCACATTGGGGCATTCCAGGAATGTGACATCTTAACATCTTAAACAGCTCGCTGCCAGCTGCTTTCTCCTCCTCAGTGGATTGCTTTCTCTCCTCCCTATTTAATATTTAAGTTGCACACATCCTGGGACATGCCAGAGACCTGAGTTCTTGACCTATTTACCTATTCAACCATCTCTTCTCACACATGGGGGGGGTCACAATGTGAAGCATAGGGGTCTCTGGAAGGAACTAAGGAGGTAGACAGACTGGGGACAGTCGCACATCACACTGCTGCTCCAAGTGGCCTCCTGCTGACAACCGAAGCGAACCGGAATAAAACAAGGTCAGACTCTTCTGCTAAGAGACTGTGACACGATAACATTTATTCTAAATGGCTTTCCAAGAAAACAGCTCCTGTTCCTGCAGCCCCTCGGAGGGCCTCCAGAGCTCCAGCTTTGTCAGAGGGACATCTGGTTTTTTCTCCTTCGTTTATTAAAAAGACTTGGAAATCACAGGTGGACTCTTAGCCCTTGGGAGTGAGGATGACAGCTCTGAATCAGCCACAAACAGGCACCCTGCCTCTCTCAACGCTCTCTAGACCTGACCCCCGGGGCACAGCATGGAGCGGGCAGCACACAGAGCCAGGGCCAGCTGCCACCTGAGCCCTTGCACTAAGGCGCCAGGCACTCACCAATCTCCAGGGTCCCCTGACCAGGCGGCCCCAGAAGCCCAAGTCCCCTGCCCCCACTTTCTGACACCTGGACTCAAGGGATGAAACCCTCACCTCCCCCGACTTCCACTGTGGGATGACACTGAGAGGCATCCCTTTCCCCCATTCCATGTCACCAGCTTGCGGGTGCCCAAGGCTCAAAGGCTCCGAGTGGCACCCTGCATCATGCCGCAAAGGTGGAGGAGGGGGAGAGATGGTGGGCTGCAAAGTGTGGCTTTCCCGAGCAAGAGAAGTCTGTCCCTGGTTCCCAACACCTATGTCCCCTGGAACACTCATCCCACGGCTATCATTCACGTCCAGACGGGTCATTTCAGGGATACTGAGGCTTAAAGAGCCACCTAACCTGTTCAAAGCAGAAGAAAGCACTGGTCCCTGCCTCTTCACCTTGGCCCTGGCTTTTCACCCCTCGCCTGGGGTACCCACCCCTTCCCTCTGCGCCCCTGCGGCTCCATCCGGCTCAGGTCCTCAGGGCGCGCAGCTGGGCCAGGCAGGGTCTGCGCCAGGGTGGAGGCGGAGGCGGGGACAGGGAGGGGCGGCCCCTCCGCGCAGCAACGGCGCCCCAGCCCCCCGCCCCCGCTCTCGCGGGCCGTGACGTCAGAGCCGGACCCGGTAAACTGAGCGGCGGCGGCGGGCGCTGGGGTGGAGACTGCGAAGCGAGCGGCCAGGACAGACGGAGCCCACAGCGGCCGGGGCAGGCAGCCGCAGGCGATCCCGAGGTAACGCCGACCCCGCTCCCTGCCCGCGGGGCACGGCGCCAGAAGCCCGGGGCCGGGGGAGGCTGGGGTACCCCCAAAGCGTTGCACGCGGGATTCCGGGGACCCCCGGGCAGGCGGCGGCGTGCAGGGCGCAGGGAGCGCGGGGCCCGCGGCGCGTTCCAAGGGCGCAGTCGGAGAGGTGTGAGCCTCGGGGGGCGGCGGGGCGCAGGGCTGTGCCCAGGGTCCCCAGGCGGGGTCCCCGACGGCGCTCGCGGACGCTCTTTCCCGGGAGCGCAGGCGCTCTTGGGGACGCGATCCGGGCAAGCGGGCGGAGGCTGGGGCGCCCTGCGCGCGGCTCCCTGGCTGGGGGCGGGAGCGTGGGGGTCCCCAGCCGTGTCGGTCGCTCACCGCGCGCCGCGCCCGCAGCCGAGCCCCGGAACCATGGCCCTGAGCGAGCTGGCGCCGCTCCGCTGGCTGCAGGAGAGCCGCCACTCTCGGAAGCTCATCCTGTTCATCGTGTTCCTCGCGCTGCTGCTGGACAACATGCTGCTCACCGTCGTGGGTACGTACAGACTGGGCGCCCCCTCCCCGGGCGCCCCTTACCCGAGAGCCCCCTTGGGCACCCCCTTCCCCGGGTCCCCCTTCCTGCACGCCCCTTCCTGGGGAACCCCCTTCCTTGGGCGCCCCATTTAGCCCAGCGCGGTCCTGGAACTCCGCGCCGGCCCGGGAAAGTTGGAGAACACCCTTTGCAAAAAGCACATCCCCTGCAGACGGCGGCGCCTGGGCTAGGAGGAGCTGAGTTTGTGGCTTCACTTTCCTGGTGGTCAGGGCAAAAACTGTGACATCCGATAAGACCCAGAGCTTATGTTTCCTCCTGATAATTCCCCGCTTCCCCTTGCCCACGTTCACAGTGATGAAAAAGATTTCTATTAAAGCGGAACAATTTCCAGAGTTCAAAAATGTGTTAGAATAATTATTATGCTATCCGAAAAGGTGGGTTAATAATTTGGTGTAATATGAAAATACCAAGTCACGGTCCATCCCTTCATAAAAGGAAGTGACATTTAGATCTGTTGGATGACTTGCGATGGAAACATTTCAGGACCCATTTCCAGAGCAATTTGAGCACTGTTGGTTTTCTCCTTTTTCCTATAATGGATTTTTGAAAAACTAAAGAATTGAAATCCAGGTCTCTTAATTAGCCTCATTAACAGAAAAGTATTTGGCATGCTTTTCCTTAAAAAGCATGTTTTTAATGAATAAAAAAAATTTCATTTAGACTGTAAGTGGTGGCGGGTGCGAGTTCCTTTCTCCCCACGTGCAGGCTCTCACAGCAGAGCGTGCATAGGCGGGTTTCGCTCCAGGAGTATCAGCTGTGGGCCCATCTGTTTCCAGTAACAGGGCCTCAGTTCTCTGGCTTGAATGCTCTATTGTCGCACCTGTGCCCCGAAGTCTCATATTAAACAATTTTGCTTTTCCTTTATGGAAGTCTTAGGAATTCTTAAATCTTACAAGTTGGCTGAAAAATGGCAAATTCCCAATCACATAATGGGAAGATGAAGTGGGCCTTTTGTAGAATTTCCAAATTATTACTTCCTGCATGTTGATTTTTTTTTTTTTTTTTCCTAAGACACATAATGAAATTTAGATGTCTGTTTCCTTGATTGGTTCATTTAAAAGTCTTTCGAGCCTCTTTGAGAAGCACCGGTTGGCGCCGGGTGGGCACTGTCTTGATTTCAGACCGTATCTAAGTCTCCAGGGCAGTCAGTTCAGCACAGCTGCCGCCTCTGAGAGTAGAGGGCCGCTCAGAGCCTCTGGGCGCTTTGTGTTCTTAGCAGTGTGGGCATCGGGCACAGGCGTCCTGGTCCCGGGGTAGATGTGCCACCTATCGGGACCTCTCTGGCATTTGTCCTGGCTCGGGGGAGGGTTTCACTATGGTCACTACGCTGCTGTCCTCCTCTCCTCCCCAGTCCCCATCATCCCGAGTTACCTGTACAGCATTGAGCACGAGAACAGCACTACCGAAACCCACACTGCCAGGCCGGTGCTCTCGGCCTCCACCTCGGACAGCTTCCAGAGCATCTTTTCCTATTACGACAACTCCACCATGGTCACTGGAAACGCCACCCGAGACCTGCAGAGGGGGCAGCTGCGTAAGGCCACCACACCGCACGTGGTGACCAACACGTCCTCTGCCCCTCCCGACTGTCCCAGTGAAGACAAAGACCTCCTGAATGAAAATGTGCAGGTTGGCCTGTTGTTTGCCTCGAAAGCCACTGTCCAGCTGCTCACCAACCCCTTCATAGGACTGCTGACCAACAGGTAGGGGCTTGCTGCAGGCCAAGGGTCGTAGGTTTCTGTCATGCCAAGCTCAGTCCCCTCTGGAATTCCGCTGCTTATTCATTTGTCAGAGTCTGGAGCATTTTTGGCGAGTGAGCTGGGGAAGGTAGTCTCCTTCCCTTTTATGTCTCTGTATGTAGTCAGATAATCATGATTTTCCCATCCTTCCTCTGCTCAACAAGTAAGAAAAGATTAGAGAAGACAGAATAAAGAGCATCTTCCCAAGCGGGAGAACTTTGGTGTGTCTAAACGCCAGGTTTCATAAGTACATTTGTCAGAATCACCCTTGGGCAGCAAGAACTCTGTAGCTGTCGTGGCTGTCATTGGATTCCGTGTGCCACGTGGCTTCCTCTTGTACCCCACTCCTGGTTGTGCACTTCCTTATGGAAAGCCATGGTGGCTTCTTTGAGAGCTGGCGTGGTAAAGGCTCGGGTAGATGCCCAGGTGTAGGGAACGTGGCAAGAGGCTGGAACACTGAGCCATAGATGGGACTCAGCCGATGTTGAGGGTCATGGCTTTGTTCCTTCCCTTCTGCTGGTTACTTAGCTGTGTCCATGGGCACAAAGGGAAGAGAACTGAGGCTATTGTCTGAAAAATCCAAGCTGTCCAGATTAGCTTTATATTAATCAGAACTTTCTAGATTTTTTTCCAGCACATGCATTATTTGACACCATTGTTTGCTTCTCCATTGTTGGTGACCATCCAGCAAGTATTTGTTCTATAGCTAAGTTGGCACAATTTTGGTCTGTGGGGGCTCAAAGCAAAGGACAAGGAGGTTGGACCTGAGGGGAGGGGGCAAGACCCAAGGGTATCAGTTTAAGAAGTGGGAACAGGTGTGGTCAAGCGTGTTGGTGGTGGGCTGCCAGGTGCACAGTGTAGAACCCCAAGCAGAAATGCAAAAATGGCAGAGAGGGAAGTGCCCGGAGCCCTACCTGTGGTCCAGGCCCAGGAGTAGGAACAAAGACTAGACTAGAAAATGTGGTGGGTGGAGGGGTGAACCAAGGAGGGCAGGGCTAGGCTGAGAGCGGACTAGGGTGCTGTTGGGAGCCATTAGAGATTCCAAAGCCAAATTGAAGTCAGTGAGCCAAACACAATCTTAAGTAGGTCAGCTGGCATTTCAGTGAGCAGGGAGGTCTTTACATTTACCTGGGCTTTGGTGTGGGGGGCGAGAGGGTAGGACTGTTTACATAATGGAGCCCAGTGCAAAATGAAAATACAGGCCCCATGTTCAAATATTATTAAGCATTTCAAGACAGCAACAACAGGGCATTAAACCAGCATGAGGCCCTTCTGAGAGCGGAGCCCTGTGTGACTGGGGTTGGGGGGGTCTGTGATGGGAGGGAGCCTGGGGTGCTGGCTGGGGCTCAGAGGGGGGATGGCAGATCTTACCTTGCCCCAGCACCAGCTGTCCTTGCACATATGGAGGTTGCAGCTGATGTACCCAGGGTGAGTCGGACAGTTTGATTTTCTGGACTGAGTGGTGCCATTGAGTGGATTTTAACAATCCCAAGCCACGTCCAGCCCTGTGGTCTGTGCGAAGCAGTATTATAAGGCTGCCACATAAAATACGCTAAGCAAATTAACCCGGCGATGGGGCAACTGCTAGCCCACCTAGAAGCACCATTATCAAGGTGACATTGAGCAGCACCTCTGTGCTCCAGAGGACAACCAAACAGTCCTCAGTAGTTGCAGAATTGTTTTCTTTCATCAAGACTAAGAGCAATTCTTAAAATGCATCTGGTGTAATTACAGAAAATGGCTCAGGGTTTTGTATTCTGAGAAAGCAAACAACTAAAATACCATATGGGAAAATTGAGGACGTTATCAAAATAATACCTCGCCAATCACTTGGGCAGACGTTACTGACCATGCGGTGTAACACTTAGCAACTCTGGCTGAAATGATGTGAGTATTCCAATCTTCCACATGCAAACAGCAAATGAAAGGCTTTTTTAAAATACCATTCTTGTTTTTAGTGTTTTGCTTGCATTGTGGGGAAAAAGCTTGTTTAAAGCCAGCCAGACCTTTCCCCTGTTAATACTCCAAAGGCTTTGAGGTTGCAGCCACCTATGGCTCATGTTTGGGGCTCAAAAAAATTATCTTCCAAGAGAAACCTAATTTTGTTTTGTGACTTGTGAAATTTAGTCTATTCTTACGGTGATTAACCCACTTTGGAAATTATCTAGAGCAAAATTTTAATCCCCAGCGGGTTCACCTAGCCACACGCAAATTTTTTTTTTTTTTTTTTTTTTTTTTTTTTTTTTTTTTTTTTTTTTTTTTTTTTTTTTTTTTTTTTTTTTTTTTTTATTTCAGCATATGATGGGGATACAGATTTTAAGGTTTCAATAACTGCCCTTTCCCCCCCTCCCCCCACAAGTCTGAGTCTCCAGCATAACCATCCCCCAGACGGTGCACTTCTCACTCATTATATATGTATCTACCCATCCCCCCCCGTCCCCCTGTCCAATACAATATTATTGTAATACCTATGTGTCCACTTAGGTGCTGCTCATTTAATACCAGTTTGCTGGTGAGTATATGTGGTTCTTGTTTTTCCATTCTTG
>VSMD01058645.1:0-38121 GCA_008750895.1 Mirza zaza | reverse complement strand
ATTGTTAGAATAAAATTACTGTAATGGTAAATTTTTTCCACCACTTCATGTTTTTTACTCTTGCTTTCTCTAGTGAACACCTGTTATTTCAGTTTGCTCCAAATCCCTTTCCTTTTAGTATAAGGGCCCCTCATCCAATGTGATTCTGACAGGAGTTATCACTGGTAGTGTATCTGAGCCAGGCCTGGCCAAGAGCACAGGTCCCCATCTCTTCTCCACAGGGACTGGTCCAATGCAAGGGCAGATGATCCAGAGATCAGAGTCCTTGTGTAGGATTTGATTTGTGCACCCTGGAAAAGGAAGTTCTCTCATTTTTGGATCACAGATCTTAAGGATGTGGGCTTGTAGCTGACAGTGGCCCATTATGTGGAGAGGGCCAGCCTACAAATGAAAACAGGAAACAAACAGGAGATGATGGCAACATCATCTGAGGCTTGGCATCCAGCTATACTGGATGATATGAAACTTCTGAGGCTGTAACTTAAGTGAATCAGTGCAAATGAAGTATTTTTTCTTTAAGGAATCAAACATTATTTTAGAACTAAATAGGACAGATTGAATAAAAGAAAAAGTTTTATGCTAAACTTTCCCAATGGACATCTTCTGGACAGGTTTCATGTTATAGATTGTGTCAGTGGCCTTCAGGATGTACAAATGTGTAACTTGATTGAAGAGTCAAGTTTGAAAATAACAGTCTGTCCATTCTTTGTGCTTTAGAACAATGCTCAAAACACATTTATTATGCTCCCAGCCCATAACTGTTAAATTAAATTTTTCTTCTAAAACTAACTTACATCAAGAGAATCATTTACTTTATATATATTCAAAAACACAACTCATCCATTTTCTCTAGTGTTCCATGGAAGGAAAAAGTGGTCCAACCAAAGAGATGCAGCAAAAACTATGTTTCCTATTTTGACTCCTCTGTTTTAATGGCCAGAGAAAATCCTTTGTTGTTTTCATCTTGGTTTCAATAATGGTATCAATAACCTTTTCTTCCTCTGAATCTTGATCTGGCATCCAACTGAAAATAAATGTACAATTAAATCAAATTTGGTACAATATAATTAATTAAACACAACTTTGGTAAGAGGTGTCACTGTATAAGAGAAGTAAACCAATTTCCAGCAAAACCAAAAAGGCAATTTGTCAGAGCTACCACGATCAAACACAATAACAAATGAAGATGGCATTAAAAACAAAAGTTCCACTTAAGGGCGATAACTAAGGATTTTCCTCTCAAGTAGAATCCAAGTCACATTTACTTTTTCTTTGGACTATAGTCAATGCATGTTCTTTTAGAAAACTTTCTAGGTTTAGGTTAATATTCAAATGTATTTGAAATCTTTAAATAAATTGCAACTGGGAGTGGGGGAAAGTGCTGAAAAATGTTAGGTAACACAATCATTTTGGGATTAAAAATCCTTCAAGTCAATTACCTCCTCATAGGCTGACAAAATGTTAACTTAGCCTCACAGTGCAGCTACTTAAGGGTGGGAGGTAAGAGTGGAAGGTTCTCAAGTCAGCTTATAAGGCAAAATTGCATAGTCAATTATCACTCCCCAGAAATTCTATAGGAAGGAATTATTTTGGTGACCAACCCTACCAATGGGTCCAACACAGCCAGTGTGGGACAGCCAGCCATTTATTCATCTGAACACTACATGAAGTAGCTATGAGCTATATTTTCATAAATAATCTTTAAATATGGGAATCATAAGCTGATGAGCTTACTCATACTATATGGGAACAGTTGATTCAAAGTTCCCATATTATCTTCAACGAGACTTAAATAGCAAGCAAAATTGTTGGCACAATTGTTATGTTTCTGTTTTTTGCCAAGTATGTATGATTGAAGTCATGTTAGTGGTGACATGACTCTGCTCATTCTGGAGGACTAATGGTGAGTCCCGGGGAAAGACTGTAAGAATCTATAGTCTTCTAGAAAGTTCCCTAGAGTTCTCTTTCTAGTGTCAAAGTATAAGTGAAGCTCTGCCTTGTATTGATACTCCGAAATGGTCAGAAGCATTTCTTCCTTTTTATTCCAGATTGCTAGAAATTTCTGCAGAAGGTAGATAAGTTGTGAAAATTAAATAAAAATTCTGATATCTTAATTTCTTTGGAGATCATGGAGCAGGGAATTTCAGGGAGCTTACTATAAATTCAGTCATTTGATATGATTACATAGTATAATTCACTATCTCTACACTAAGTATTCTTCATGACTTCTCTATTACCTGAACATGCTCTAAAATTCTTAACAAATCTAAAGCCTTGTATTTTACAGGGGTAACAACACTATGGAAAGGGAGGCAAGAAAATCCTCTCTTTTTACATAAAATGACAGGAAAAGATGGCAGAGAACTGTGTCATTGAGAAAGGAAACAGCATGGTCAAATTTAATGTAACTGTATACCCTCCCTGCATCTGGCTAGCATGCTCAAGTTATTTATGACTGTTCCTGGATCATAAATATCTGTACCCTCTGTTTCTTTTGTCAACAACAACAACAACAAAAGGATTTGCAGTGTAGCTCCTAAATAAACAAAAGCATGCTCAAGTCCAATGAATGCTTTCTTTAAAAGAATGCTCATATTTCTGATTTCATTCTTTCCTTTCTCCAAGAAAAGGCTCTCAGTTTCCATTCCAAAGATCTCTATAGATCTTTCAAATCAAAGAATGTTAGAGCAGAACCCCAGAGACCTGTAATGCCTTCCCAGGCCCTTTTCCCACAATCTATCACTCCAAAATTTGAACACAGATACTGACATTTTCTCCTAGTCACATAAGGCAAAAGTGTATACACCTTAGACCTCCACATCATAGATTCGTGGATGATTGCCAAATGACCTGAATTCAGAGTGACCAACATCAACTTTCAACCATTTACACTTGCCAAGACTTCATTCTGGTACTTTCAGAAATTCACGCAGGTCAGCAGCTGTGGTTGGCACAGTGACAGAATAACAGGACAGTTAGCTCCAGGCTTTCATGAATGCTACCTAATATTCGACTCACTAGAGTAAGAAATACTATCTATATCCTTTTTCTGAACTACATCACTGCAACTTATTTATAACCATTAAGTCACTCATATACTTAACTTCACATAAGTAATTTTTAGCATAAGCTTTTAAAAACCTTTATCCACTTACCATTGATCTTTTACACTCAAAAAATGAATATTTCAAAGCTTTGCAGTATCCTTCCTTCAAACACTGCCGAGGGGATTTTCCTTCCTATGACACATAAAAAAATATAAACACCTGGGAAATTTTCTCACAAAGTACAAAATAACTGTCCTTCTGAAAATAGTTCTTTTTTAAAAATGTTCAGAGAGGAAAATAGAAAGTTATATAAGAAATCGTTCTCAATTCCTTTTGATTGTTGGTGCTTACAGAGAAAGGGATAGAATAAAATTGTAAAGCAACTTTTATGCACTTTAAGGACACAATCTTGAGTCCTTGAAAACACTAGTTTCCATGGGATACTTTTCTTTAGAATGTTTATATAAAAATTGATAAATGGATATCTTCATTTTCTTACGGATGAGAACTGTGAATTAAATGCAGTAAAAATCAGAAGATTTTTAGTGTTGGTACTAAACACTTCCCATAGATGTTAATGAGGTAGGCTGGAGTACTTAAACTTGGAAAAACATAACCCAGATTTCACCTGCTCTGCACACTCAGGGACTTCCCCTCAATCAGATTTTGACTCTCCAACACCATCACTGCAACCATTCCCCCAACCTTGATTTTGCAGGTGCCACACTTCCCTAGTTTTTACTAGGAAAAAGCTACAGGGTACCACATCCATGGTGTTCCTGTTCCCTAGGAATCTTGGCCACTTTCTAGTCTGTTGTCTGCCTGGATCCTATACATCAGTGATTCTCAAAAGTGGATCATAATAGCAAGCTACCTCTCACTAGTACATTCCTCCCCAAACTCTGCAATACTGATGGAGTATGTTGCCCACGTGAACAAGGTGGAGGCAGACAAAAGACTATCACTATATAAAAGACTAATTTATTAAGCTGATGCCTCTTCAAACTATATCTAAGATGCTACGTTTTTCACAAGCTTTCAACCTATATTCCAATTGCCTGGTGGAAAGATCCATCTAGATACACTAAAGCTAAGAAACATTAATTCATCATCCCCTCCCCTGAATGGCAGACTGCTAGTTGTCCGTTAATATCTACTCTTCCTTTTTATCCAGCATATGGCTAGGCTACATTTCCCAGCCACCCTTGCAGCTGGATGTGGTCATGTGACTAAATTCTAGCCAATACAGTGTGTGGGAAACAGGGTATAAAATTTCTGGATTGGTTCTGAAAGGAAAAAGGCTTGTCCCCTTTCCTCACTTTACTCCATAAGGTTACTAGAACTGATGATGGAAAGCAGAGTGATCTTGGACCAGAAGTATGAGAGTAACATGCTATCTCCTACCGTAGCACCTAGAGCCACAAGATCAAGTGTCTGGGTTCATGGAAGATTGAGGGAAATGACGCAGGCCCTCACTTACAGGCACAAGAGCAAGAGAGAGAATTTTCTTAATTCTCTTAAGCTAGTTATTCTGGGTCTCTGTGACATGTACTTGAACCTATATCCTAACTAATGCACTCCCAAGTTTTTTTTGTTTTGTTTTTAGCCTTTTGAGGTCAAGATCAATCAGTGCTCCCAAACATGGCTATGCCCAAGAACCAACCCAGGAAACTTTTAACTTATTGGAGGTAGGGTGAGGGCAGCAGTGGAATCTATTTTTCAGCTGCCTCTACCTCCAGAGGTGATTCTGATGAAGAGTCACCAGGTCTAGAAGCTGTTAATGGAGACACAAAGGAGATACCCTGTGATGAGTGAGGTTCCTCTGGCATAGTTTCAATGTTTTTGATCTCTCTCCTAAGAGTAATTAAATCCTAAGAAGTCTATCCAAGAGATGCCTATTGAATCTGCATTTTCCTTGTTTATCATCTCCTTCCCCCAAAGAATTTGCATCCTTTTCACTATTGCCTTGAGTTTCTCTGAGCTCCTCAAGCTCCTTGACTGTCTCCCAAGGCAGCACCTAGAACTACACTATTTACATTGAATTTCTCCCTACAATGAGGTGCCACAGGTTTCAGGTGTCTTAAAGATGAGCAAGAAGAGATGACAGCACCCATCTGCCATAAGATCAGATTAACTACTTTAATCAATAAATTAAGGAATCAAACGAGGTGGCCATACAGAACAGGCACAGACCTCAGCAGAGGTTCCTTTGGTCTTCAGAGTCCCGAGTGGGGAGTGGTGGGTGGTAGATGCCCTTATAGACTGCAGATGAAGACAACAACAGGATGAATTTAACGCAAACTAAATGAACTTCCATTAAAAGGGCTGTTTATAAACATTAGGTTCTTCTACTTGCACAAATCCGGCATCAATAAGACCATATACTCAATGGGGGGGGGGGGTGGGAAGCAAAGTCTGTAACCGGTGTCCTGGTCATAATCTCTGCCTACAGCTTTCTAACCTTCCAGAAATCCACTGTCTACACAGGACAGACTATGTCCCATTCATCAGTATTTGGTCCCTGAATTAGAGTTTGGCACTCAATAAAGGTTTGCTAAATCAACCACTGCAAAAAATCAACTTGGAATTCTCCTAGCCACCAGTATTGTCCTCCACTGCCACAATTTCTTTCCTCATTCCTACTCTGTACTTTCTTTGTTGATGCTCATCTCTGAGGCCTTCCTGATGCTGAATGTCAGGAGAAAATCCAAGCTCCTCACCCTCACACACACACGGGCCTTCACATTTGGCTGTAACCTTCCTCCCAAGCCTTCTGTCACGTCGCTGGGCACTAGCTACTTCCGGATGGCCCACATCTCCCTGCCTCTGCACTTGCTGTTCTTTCAGATTTTACCCTAAACAACCACAGTCCCCACTCCTTTACTTGAGAAACTGCTACTCAATCTTTAAGATTCAGCTCAAATGTCACCTCTTCTCTGAGACGTTACCCAGAACGACTAACGCTAAAGTCGGGCTATTGACCGCCACCGCGGGCCGACGAGGAGGCTTTCGCCAGGCCCTGCCTCTCGGTTGCAGACTTGGCCAAAACCGCCCGTAGCGTCCGGCCGCGCTACCTGGAGCACACAGTCCGACTCCAGCAGACATGCGCCCAGGTCCTCCTTCACGCCCGCGCATGCACTGCCCTCCGGCTTGTCTTCGTAATACCGGGGCATGACGGCGCCTGCCACCCGCTGCAGCCGCCAGCCTCGTCGACCCTACTCGTCTGCAACGTCTGCGACCAGGTAGGGAGCGAGGCGAAGCCCACGGCGGCAGACCGGAAGCCAGCCGCAATAACTTCCGGAGGACCTCAGGGACTACGGAAGCCTGAGAGGCTGGGCATACGGGGCGGAAGTGGGCGCAGGTGACGCGGCGCGTCCGGAGAGCCGGCTGCGCTGCCGGAAGGGAAGACGGCCTGGCGGGGGTTGGGCCGGGTTGCTGGGCGGAGGTGGTGGGCTGCAGCGGAGCCGTGACAAGGTCGCCACAGTGCTCCAGGTGAGGCCCGAGGACTGCTCTGCCAGCCCGCGGCCCGGGCTCACGGCAGGGCAGTTTCCTGCGACAGCGCGCGGCTCGGCGTCTCTGCGGCCCGGGAGTGTTGGTCCGGCCCCTCGGCCCGCAGCAGAGTTGCAGGAGAAAACAAGGACGCTAAGTTACGTTTGAATCTCAGATAAAGAAATAACTTTTAGTATAAGTATGTCCGAGATACTGCATGAGACATACTCATACCAAAAAATCATTCGTTCCTTGTTTGAAATTCGAATGTAACTGGGCGTTCTGCGTTTTTAGTTGCTAAATCTGGCAGCCACACCTGCGGCCCGGGACGGGTAGGAGGCAGCGAGGGCTGGCACGGCGCTGCCTCTGTCCCGGAGGCTTGCGAAGTGGAGTGGGGGACTGGGCGGCCGGGCGGTGACCTGCGCTCGCTGGGCTTCGGACTGGTTGGACTGGACTCCTATGCTGTCGTTGCTCTTACTGAGGGTAAAACACTAGGAGCTGGAGTGCTTTGTTCTTATATCACTGTTGACGGGGAGCTTGCTGGCCATCAGCGGAGGGAAGGGAAACAGAAGCACAAGAAGGTGAAGTATGGGGAGGGCGTAGTCCCTAGCTAAGTGTTATAGAGTGGTTCAGACGGTGGTTCAGAAAAGCGAGGTGTTGCCCTTACCTGCGGTGCTGTCTGCATTTCTCCAGCCCCCAGATGAGCCTCAGAACCAGCTGCATTTGCTTTTGACTCCTGACGCTTCTCTAGGGTTGTGGAGAACATGCTCTTGCTAAATAACTGAGAAGAGGGGTGCTGGCAGCCAAAAGTTTCTTCAGATTATATGTAAAAGAATGTTTTTTCTTCATCTAGGAAGATGTTACCAAGTACTTCAGTGAATTCCTCAATGCATGGGAATGGAGTCTTGAATTCCAGGGATGCGGCCAGACACACGGCTGGAGCAAAACGCTACAAATACCTGAGAAGGCTTTTTCGTTTCCGGCAGATGGACTTTGAGTTTGCGGCTTGGCAGATGCTCTACCTGTTCACTTCCCCACAGAGGGTTTATAGAAACTTTCATTACCGAAAGCAGACAAAGGACCAGTGGGCCAGAGATGACCCTGCGTTCTTGGTCCTATTAAGTATCTGGCTCTGTGGTAAGTGTCAGTTTACCTGCAATAGAGTTGAAGAACACATTGAGCAGTTGTCTTTGGAGGATCTCTTGTTATAAATATGTAGTAGGTCAGAATCTGGGGATGTTTGAAGCTATTTCTTCCTTTTTTTATAAAGCCTCAAAAATCTCACAGAAAAAAGGTGGTATTCTTCCTGGTTCTATAGGTCCAAGCAGATGCCAGAGTAAACTGTTACCTTGGGGGGTTGAAAAGCAGGGGACAGTATTCACTCCATGTCTTTTAACTCATATGAATTGGTACCCAATTGCCAATTTACTATGAAAGGAATGTGGAGATTAGAGATTGCATTTCACAATCAGGCAAATCCAGAGCAAGAGTTCTAAAAGTACTGATGTGAACTTGAGAAACTACTTTTAAGTTCTCCAGTGCTGTAATACAAGGGTTCTGATCACCTTTAAGGTGTTGAAGTTTGTGAGATGTTGAAGTTTTTAGGATGTTGTGCACCTTTAAACTTAATTGGACTAAAAATATCTGAGTGCCTTCTCTGTACTGGTGCTGTTCTAAATGCTGGGGCAACTGTGGTGAACTAGGCTGGCAAGGGCCCTCTTCAGTCAACTTAAAATATCTCAGTGGCCATGCTGTGTTCCCAGGTGGTATGAATTTCTACATCAGTTACAAATCACACACCTGGGACTCTTTGTCCCAGTCTCCTCTTTTGTAAAATGGAGTTAATTGCCTATTTTTTCAGGTTTTTGAGGAGGATTGTGGTGTGAAAATTACCCGGCTGGCACATAGTTAAGTGTTCAACACGTGGTAGCTATTAGTATTTTAAACAAAACTCTGGCATACCTCAGAGATATCATAGGTACTGTTCCAGCCCACTGTAATAAAACAAATATCAAAATGAAGCAAGTCACACAAATTTGTTTGCCAGTGCATATTGAAGTTATATGCACATTATACTGTAGTCTATTAAGTACGCAATAACATTGTGTCATGGGAGTTTTATTCCCATGTCTGTCTCCCCCACTAGACTATGAGCATTTGGAGGACAGGGATTTTGTTCTGTATCCTCAGAACCGAGAAGAGTGCCTTAATCTTGTAAATCTTTCTTTCAGTGTCCACTATAGGATTTGGCTTTGTGCTGGACATGGGATTTTTTGAGACAATAAAGCTGCTCCTTTGGGTCGTATTCATAGATTGTGTAGGTGTTGGCCTTCTGATATCAACTTTAATGTGGTAAGTACCCTACCTTTGGTTTTTCAGATGCTGCTGTAGAGTCTCCATTTGTTTGCTTCAGAGGTACAATAGCTGATGGAAATTGAAACCAAAATAGATTATCTGAAACAGTCGATTTTGACTGCCAAGATTATTATAACTTGTCCTCCTGTATTGGTACTTACATCAAAAATACGCAATGGTCTATATTGTAAAAGTGCAGTAAATAATTGAAATAATTATTGTCATGCTAACAAAAATCCCTGATTTTGCAAAAATATAATATTACGCATTTAGCCAAATCCTCTTGAGTTGTCTGGATGATAGCATGGTTTTCTGCATTTGTCAGTAAGGACTACTTCTAGATGTTTAAATGTTCCATAGTTTTTAGATTCATTTAGATCTGGAGGACTATTTTATGGAATCTAACTTTGAACTTTTGACATTTGAAGTATACTTGAAAAAGAAAGATTTTTTTAAAAAAACTTTTGGTGCCTTCCTGCTGAGAGAAAACACAGGTTTCATTGAAAGGGTTCTCGGTATTACTTCATTTGGGGTTGACTGGACAACAGCAGTGTACTGAGTATAAACCTGGGATTTGGTTTTTCGGTTGTCTCACAGATGAAATACTCCTGTGTGGTTGGCATGCTGGATGAAGGGCAATGGATGTGGCCAGTGATCTCAGTAGGAGGCCAGTGGTTGAGTGTTGAGCAGGGGTGGTGCTCATCGTATATTATAGAAAACACTGTGGAATATTTTAGTCACAGGGAAACTTGGGTTCAAATGCCAGCTTGGTCATTTGTATAACTCTTTGTCCCAGTCTCCTCTTTTGTAAAATGGAGTTAATTGCCTATTTTGTCAGGTTTTTGAGGAAGATTGTGGTGTGAAAATTACCTGGCTGGCCCATAGTTAAGTGTTCAACATGTGGTAGCTATTAATATTTTAAATAAAACTCTGAAACTGTAAACTTCTGATGATGTCAGTCTTTTACAGGCATACCCCAGAAATATCATAGGTTCTGTTCCAGCCCACTGCAGTAAACCAAATATCAAAATGAAGTGAGTCACACAAATTTGTTTCCCAGTGCACATTGATGTTATATGCACATTATATTGTAGTCTATTAAGTGTGCAATACCATTATGTCTAAAAATATGCATACTTTAATTTAAAAATACTTTATTGCTAAAAAATGTTGACACAGACACATGCTGTTGAAAAAAATGGCACCACTGGACTTGCTTGACACAGGGTTGCCACAAACCTTCAATTTGTAAAAAAATGCAATATATGCAAGGCACAGTAAAGCAAAGCTCAATAAAATGAGATATGCATGTATTTTCCTTTGTAACTTCTGACTAGTATGGAACAGGTTTTATATGCACTAGTCAATAAATGCTATGCACCACTAATCTAAAATTCTAAATCTGGGCTAAAATTAATACTGCTAACTAATGTGAGTCATGTATTCATCATCAAGAAATCAATGAGAAACACATGGTATATGAAAAAATTCGATAAATAAGATTTTCAAGGGAATAATTTGGTTTGTAGCAAGCATTCTACCATGAATGTATTGATTCTGGAGGGCCACAGAAACCAGGTCAATCTGGTGTTTCACACCTTTCGTATGAGTCTGTCATTGTTTGAGTTAAGTTGCAGAGGACTCCATGTATTTTTGAGAACCTATGTTGTGCTGTGAAATGTGTGAGGCACTAGAAATAGAAATGATTACATGCGCTTGTGATCATCTTAGGTGCCACAGGAACCAACATGAGGAGGAGGTATTTTGGGGAGATGTGGGAATTGCAAGTGCAAAAGCGTAGAAGTGTGGAACACCGTGCTGGGTGTGGGAGCATAGGGTGACACTGAATGGCTAGGGAAAAGATATGACTAGAGAAATTGGCCTTAGTGCAATTCAGGGGGAAAATTGGACTTAATCTCATAGGCTGCCTCTGTAAGTTGGGAGTGGAGGGGAGGTGGGAAGCTTGGAGGCTTTGAAGTAGGGGAATCATCAGATTCACACCTTATGAAAAATCTTTTCTATGGCATTGGAGGAGTTGGAGAAGTGGGCAAGCCTGGATACAATTGCAGGGGTCTGCCTAAGAGTAGAGGATTCCCAGAGTAGCATGGTGATAATAGGGATAGAGAGGAGAGATGGATTTGAGAGCTTCCTGTGATAACAAGATAGGAGGAGGAGGAGAGAAAGGCTGAGGCCTCCTTGGGGATGGCTTGCAAGCTTTGGGCTTAGGTGACTAAGTAAGTGGCAGATGTAGATGAGGCATTCCATGTGGGCTGTGTTGAGTTCAGGAAGCTTGTTGAGAATTTAGTGGAAATATGAAGGACAGTGGACTGAGGTAGCTGATGCTAGACCTAGAGATAACAGCCTGGGCCATGACATGGGCATGACTGTCTTATTAACTTGGAGGTAGGAGGTGAAAACCACAGTGCCTTTGTGAGTGCTCTCAGGAGGTGTATCCGCGTTCTGGAGATAAGACTCGGACTGAGGACAGAAGCTTGGAAAGCACCTATTTAAAGGATAAGCAGAGGGACCAGGAGCAGCAGGGGATGACTGCAGAAAGGGATCCATTGGAGAGTCAGCTACATGTTAATTCTATAAAATTTTAATAGCATGTGTTCTTGGTTAAAACAAAATGTTTTGGTAAGTTCCAGTTTGCTCAAGTGAAGTAGTAGTTTGACATTTTTAGATAACTAAGTGTGGGGTTATTAGTACTATACTATGTTTATCCTCTTTTCTATTTTAATTTCTACTGTAGGAACAGCATTTTCTTAATTACATCCTTGAATTGAAATGAAATGACATAAAAAAGTACATTGACTTTCTAAGATGTTTATAATACAAATTGTGTTCTTTTTCTTTGAAGATCTACTTTTCTATTACCTGGATATTTTACTTTTTATTCATTCATTTAACTGAACTACTAGTAGGCTGCGTTGTGAACAGTGACAAAAGCTTGAATACGATCCTGATGGCTAGGTGTGTCACTGGCCACTCTTTCCTTACTGGTTCCTCTTGTTTCCCTCACCATTCTGTAGAAGGTTGACCCAGGTCTTAGACCTTGGACCTACTTGCTATCCACATTCATTTTCATTTTTTGGTGATATCATTTGGGCCCATGGATTTAAGTATCATCTACACACTGATGAGTTTATATCTACAGTTTGGACCTCTGCTCTGAATTCAAGACTTTATATATAACTTCTTACTCCATACTAATAGGCATCTTCAACATACTAGGTCCAAATCCAAACTCCTGTGCTGTCTTACCTGCCTTAAAGCCACTCCTGCAGCCAGCCCACTGCAGTTACTGGCAGCTCCATCTTCCATTTGTTCACGGCAAAAATCTCTGTCATCCTTGACTGTCACTCCCAGTACTTAACCCCATCGGCTCTACCTTCCCCCACTCTAGTGTGTCCCACATCTCCTCACCCCCAGTCACCAGCCACACTGCACTGTTCATCTCTTCCTGGCCATAGCCTTCTAACTGCAGTCCCTGACCTGTTAGGGATGGAGCCCCAGAGCTTCATGGCCTCCCCCTCCCTTCCCATGGAGTCATTATCTTCCGTGAAACTTAGGAACGGGGTTGGGGGGCACCCAGCAGGAAGTGAGCAGCAGTAGCTGCTTCCATGAAACTGATCCCTGGTGCCAAAAAGGTTGGGGACCACTGTACTGGTCTCTGCTTCTACTCTTGTCCCTAGAGTCTATTCTTTTATCTGCCACCAGGAGACCCTGTCAAAACATTAAAGTCAGGCACTCTTCTCACAATTCCATGATGGCTTCTCATTTCACCAAGAATAAAAGCCAAAGATTTTAAAATGGCTACAGGCTCCATAAGACCTGGCTCCCCATTTCTTTTCTGACTTCATTTCCTGTTCCTTTCCTTCTTTCCTCTTACAGGCACACTGGTCTTCCTCACACGTGTCAGGCACCATCACTGCCCTTGGGTCTTTACCCAAATGTTACCCACATGAGTGTCATATTTAAAATTGCATCTCAAGTTTGTGTTCTCTCTCCTTTACTGCCTTATCTTTTCTGTAGTACCATCTGACATGTTTATGTCGTTGTCAGTCTTCCCCACTAGATTAAAGGCAAGGATTTTTGTCTGTTTTGTTTACTGCTGGATCTTCCGAATTTAGAATAATGTCTGGCACACACGAGGTAGTCATTAAATATTTATAGAAGTAATTTTATCCAATTATGAAAGAAATTTTAATTTTGCATTTCAGGTTCATCTCTAACAAGTACTTAGTGAAACGACAGAGCAGAGACTATGATGTGGAGTGGGGCTACGCCTTTGATGTGCATCTGAATGCTTTTTATCCACTCCTAGTCATTTTGCATTTTATTCAGCTTTTTTTCATTAACCGTAAGTAGTAGTTACTTCTCAGAATATTATCAAAGTCTTTGTTGTATGCATTGTTAAAGAGACTCATTGTGTGCATCTCTTCCGGCAGATGTTATCCTAACAGATACATTTATTGGATATTTGGTCGGAAATACCTTATGGCTGATTGCAGTTGGCTATTACATCTATGTAACCTTCCTAGGATACAGTGGTAAGTAATTAAAAAAAATTTTTTTTGGTTGCTTGAGAACGTTAACAAGAGGGGAAAAGTTGCAATACTAATAGCCTGCCTACAGTGCCTGTAATACTAATAGCACTTACAGACACTGTCCCAAGTATTTTATATGAATTATCTCATTTAATAACATATATAGGTTTACTTGTCCCCATTTTTCAAATGAGGAAACTAAGCCACAGAGCGATTAAGTAACTTGTCCGTGGTCGTGCAGCTGGAAAGCAACATCTGGTATATAACGGATTTTATAATTTCCAGGAACCGCGTTAAACCACACTGTTATCTCCAAGTTGCTGGCAGGAATGCAACACCATTTTTCTCTTCCTTTTCTCCTGTGCTTTCAGGTTCTGGGTTAGCACAGTAAAAGTAGAAAGTGAGGAAAGGCTTGGGCCCAACCTATGGTCACATAGGTGGTATATGAACTGAATTTGTTCAAAAGCTTTTTGAATTATACTTTTGCCTCATTTTTGGTTTTATGGTTTTGTAGCTGAACACACAAGATCAGGCCCAGGATTTACTGTCCCCAAGACACATTTGTAAATTTACTCTTAAATACTGTTGTGAATTCATTTATGCATTTTTCTTCATTTACATTAAAAAATGACCACCATTAAATAAAGCTAAATAAAATCTAGAAACTTTGGTAGCATTATATATACATACTTTTTTTAGCCCACCCTTCCTTGTTCTCTGGATGGTTAGGACCTCACTGTGGATACAAAGAGCTCTTACTTGTATGATTGGCTCCTCTAGTCAGGGTTGTTCCACTTAACCCCCCTCATTTTAAGGCCTTGATTTGGATACTGGGAGTCCTTTTAGTCCAGAGGAGATGTTTGACATTTCATCTTCATGTTTCTAAAGAATTTTCAAATATTTTGAGAAAGTGTTTTGTGATTACGACACTCCAACACTGTGAGTTGATGTTTGAACACTCTTCTGGTAACTCCCTCCCATGTGGAACATTTTGCTTAAGAACTTCTATATGAGAAATATGTAGGTCAGAATGCATGGGGTAGGGTCCCACTAACTAAGCAATGAGCAAGAAACATGGATATTTGGGGACAGATTTAAGAGTTTTAGTTCTTTCCTAAAGCTTGGGATATTAGTTGAGCTGACACTGTCTCAAAAAAAAAAAAAAAATCACACCCTCACTTTGTTGCCCAGGCTACAGTGAGTGCCGTGGCGTCAGCTGAGCTCATAGCAACCTCAATCTCCTGGGCTCAAGCAATCCTTCTGCCTCAGCCTCCCGAGTAGCTGGGACTACAGGCATGCGCCACTATGCCTGGCTAATTTTTTTGTATATGTATTTTTAGTTGGTCAGTATCTTTTTTAGTAGAGACGGGGGTCTCGCTCAGGCTGGTTTTGAACTCCTGACCTCAAGCGATCCACCCGCCACGGCACCGGCCTGGTGTGATGCTTTTTACACTGGAAAATCTTACTAATAGTTAAAAGCAGGTTTTTTTTCTTCTTACATCATCTGTGTACTGTAAGATGGACTCGTAGAGGCTTCTGAGGCAGTCACAAGTTTCAATTCACCAGTTTTCATGAGTATTTGTGAGGTTTGTCTCTCTCAACCTCTCCATCCCAGCGTGTTTCCCACTCAGCCAGTGCTGGAATCATCCCGTGCCTCAGTTTGGTCACAGCACGAAACAAGGGAGGCAACACAGAAGAGTGGGAAGAGTAGTATCGTTCTGGTATAAATAGCAAAATCTTACCGACTCAAAGTATGCATTCTTTTTTGGCCCCACATGTTAAAGAGCTGTCTTTCCAAATATTAGTCACATTTTTTTTAAAACAAGCAAATATGTTTCTTTTCCAGCACTGCCATTTTTGAAAAATACAGTAATTCTTCTCTATCCATTCGCACCTCTCATCCTACTCTACGGGCTGTCACTAGCACTGGGATGGAACTTCACCCGTGCTCTGTGTTCTTTCTACAAGTACAGGGTGAAATGAAAAAGCATATCCAGTCTTTACTGTGTCAACAGTATTGATGAAGTGATTTCTTGTAAAACTTGTAAATAAATTCTTTGTAGATATCTTAAAGGTGTAAAGTTTGCAAATTTGAAGAAATATATATGTTAACACTATTGTCAAGTACATTCCTTGAAACTAATTAAATGTAAATTTCTATAATAAATATTTTTTAAACTAAAGCATGCATTTTATTATATTTGTACACCCAAGAGCTATATGTTAAATAACTAAGGGCATGGGAAAAACAAATGTAAACTAACATGAATTAAGTATTTCTGAGAGAATATCAATATTTAGAGAATGAGGTAATAAGCATACACTCACCTTTGATTGTTCCTGGCAAGGTACATAATATACCTGATTTCTAACAAGCTGTATTTTAAACATGTATATAGGTCACCTGAACCCAACCTAACCTTCAAAAGCCTCTTCAATCTGTAACATCACTCAAGAGTCACTGTACTACAGGCCCTAAACATCACAATATTTTCTCTCTAAAAAAAGATTTTTTTTAAAGCAAACACCTGAAAATAGATTAAAGAGGCCCATGGTGGGTACTTTTATTTGTGGAACTGTATAGTATATATAATAAAGTGAACACCTGTGTAATGATAATCACAGTCTTAACAAAAGTCTTTAAAGAAGGGAAAAAAAGCCTTAAGACCCAAATAAAAGATCTACTCCATTAAAAATAAACTATTATTGTATTGATGTTAAAATAATCAGAATTAAGTTTCACCTATTTGTATTAGAAGGAATCTGAATTCAACATGGCTTTTGAAACTTCTTTATTTCAAATACACATGAACAGCTGTGGCACAGAGAAACAGTGATGAAAGGCACAATCAACAAGACCAGTTATTAGGTTTTCAATTATAGCAGCAAATCTGAAAATAAATAATCTTTCTTTCTTTAAAAATCCGACAGATACCTAAAATATTACAGATATTAACTATTCAACTAATGAAGACATTTTAAGGAAAATATGTACAATACATTTAAGAAGAAAAACACTCTGGTACAACCTGGCAGAGATTCCTCAGCTTCTCCATGAGATGCTTCCAGAAACAACCCTAAATGCAAAGACAACTTTTCCAAAGTGTTCTGAATGAGACACGCTTTAGTTTTTTATTCCATGAATGAAACACAATTGTTACACTTAGGCTGATCTCTAAAATCTTTCTTAGAAAATACTACTGTCTATACTGAAATAAAATGTATCAAATCTGCTGGCAGTGCATCTTACAGTACTGTCGATATCAGCCATTTTTAAGGCTCAGAGAATATGCCTTCAAAAGGTATTTTCACCAGATTTGAGCAAACACTGAGCATTTCAAATAAAGAATGGAATGCCAACCAAGCTAACGTACCAAACCTTTGATTCCAGGACAGTTTACTAATACAGTGAAACAGCCAGGAGCAAGTAATACATAAAATAGCCTCCCTAATGGCAAGTATTAAAATATTCCCCACAACAAACAAGCCTTATTTTAGGACAAATTTAGCACCACTATATTTTACATTTTTACTGCAATGTTAACAGTGGGAATGACACAAAGTGCTTCCCTTCAACACTCAGTTTACTTTCTAGAACACTGTCTTCTAAATTCTCAGCTCACATGCACAGTGGAGTGCCAGCTCACTCCTTCCTGTTTGTTCCTTTGAAAACGACCTATTTAGTGCCTGAACTGGTGAAGTGAGTGTTTCGGGTAAAAAAAAGAATTAACATATAGGTATCGATGATATGGAGATGTATAACAAAATCCTTGGTTTGGTTTCTTTTTAAATAATACTGTCTTTTTATTTTAGCATTGTATGTTCACATGCATTAAAGAAAGCATACTAGTTATCATAACATATATCTAAGATTAATAATTTATAAAATTTCACAACTATCAAACTAAATTTTACACACTATAAGTATTGCTACATAGCTTGGAAAAGTTTCCTTTTCTATAAAGGGATTGGATATCTAAGTTCCCTTAACAACACTAAGATATGATTACGACTCAAATTTCCCATATTTTTAGTCTGTAGCCTTATTTTTCTTCCTTTAGCGCTACTTGGTCTTACATCAATCAAGGCCATAGCAGTATATAAAAATAAGCACAAAAATTAAAGGATAAACCAAAATAAACATTAGTAAGTAATGGCTTGGATGCAGAAAGGTATTTTGGGAAAATATTCTTAAAGTAATAAAAATTTAGTTGGCCCACATAGGATCTGATCTTTGCTAGATGATTAAGTTTTAGTCTAGAAGAAAATTAAGTCTGTCAGTACAGAGTAGATTATCTGATGTTTACATAAAGGCATACGTTTTGTTTTCTTAATGTTTTATCTAAAATACCACTGTTTATCATTCTTTAATATATTCTTTTTTTTTTCTTTAATATATTCTTGACAGGCTCAGAGGAGCCTAAATTGGTAAAGGTAACACCAAAAATAAAAAAGAGATTCCTTATACACTGTTTTGATCCTATTCGTACAATTTCATTCTAGCAGTTCCTTTAGAAAGTGCTACTAAGATGCTGCAACTTTGCCAACATGCTTCCAGTGAAGACTATCTAAGATCTCTGGCAGAGCACATCCCAGATGAGGCCCAGATATATGATTTGCTAGTAAAGACTTTATTTGTGCATTTACCAAGAAATATCCAACATACTAAAGGAATCAAGTATGAAGACTTCCTCTATCTCTTTTAAATATTACATTCATTTTCTATCACTGCATAACAAATTGAGCAGCTTAAAACACAACTCTATTTATTTATTAGTTCCGTAGGTCAGAAGTCCAAGCAGGCTTAACTGTGTTCTCTGCTTAGGGTCTCACGAAGCTGGAATCAAGGTGTTGGTCAGGCTGGGTCTTATCTGGAGATGCATTTCCAAGCCCATAAATGACCTTTGTGGGCTGAATTCAGTTCCTGTGGCTGTAGGACTGCAGTTCCCATTTGGCCTCTCTCAGCTCCTACTTAAGGCCACTTATATTCCTTCTCATGTAGCCCCTCTTCTACCTTAAAACAGCAGTGGTGCCTTGAGTCCTTCTGCTTTGAGTCTCTGACTTCTGCTACCAGCCTGAGAAAACTCTGCTTTTAATGGGCTCACAAGATTTGATTAGACACTCCCAGATAATCTTCCTTTTGCTCTATAATGTGATATAATCATGGATTATACAGGTTCCACTCACACTCAAAGGGGAGGGTATTATACAAGGTCATTGGTGGGGGCAGTACAGGGTGGGGGGTCATTCTTAGAATTCTGCCTACCACAAATATACTGCTATTCATTAGAACAATCTCTGCAAACATGCTGTTTCCACATAACCAAACTTTTGAGGGATAGAATTGTTGGCAGACAATTTTTTTCATTATTATAACAGATTTAAAAGAAGCTTTCATAATTTTGCTTATAGTTTTTAAAATAACCATAATTTTTAATTATTTCCTTGTGCAACCACTAATTTGAAAAAGCTATACCTTGTTCAGAGACATCTCCAATGGTTAAATTAATATACACATACATGTCTATAGCCTATGTGCTAAATAATCCATTTGCACTAACTTCCCAAAGCTTTTCAATCACACTATCTTTTTTGACTACATAGTACGATACAATGCATGCTGTGGAAAATGCAATAAGACTGTAATAAAGAACTTAGAAATCATAAAATCCTAGAAATAGGTCCTCAGAAATCATAAAATCCTAGAATAGGTCCTCAACTTTCTCTTCTTTCCCACATATATTTGCATTATGATATATTCACATCTGCTATTAATCTCATGAGAATTCGTTAATTCTGGTTTCTAAATGTTCACATTAGCACTCTTGACACAGTACTGCCCAACAGAACTTTCTGTAATGATGAAAGTGTTCTGTACCTGTGGTGGCCACTAGCCACACATAGCCATTAAGCACTTGAACTGCAGCTAGTGTGACTGCAGAGCTGAATTTTTTAAATTAATTTAAATAGCCCCATGTGGTTAGTGGCTACTATATAGGCCAGCACAGCTCAAGAGCCTAACAGGTTATGTGAAATACACACCAGATGCCAAACCAAACCATGCTCCAATTTATATGTGTGTGTGCATGTGTGTAAAATAAGTCCCAACATTTGACACTGTGGTCAAGTGGCTGAGTGCCCTCTCAAGGTCAAGAATTTACCTTCTTTCAGTTCCAGGCACTCTGCACCTCCTCCAATCTTCTACCCTAACACTGCTTCCAGTCCAGTTTCTTGCTTGGGGACAGCACGGCTTCCTCTCCTTGACTAGTGTAGAACTGGGCAAAAAGGAGGGAGCAACTAACCATGACATCCCATGAGCACCTGCTGCAGCAGACGACAGAAGTATGAACTGTGGGTGTGCCTCAGGAGCTTGAAATTTGGTCGGAAAGATAACACACACCCCACACAGAAATGCACCCCAGAAACAAGCAAAAACTAGACAGTTGAGTGTGTACAGAAGCATGCAGCAAGGACAACAGAGAAAGGGAATAAGAAAGACAAAAAGGAGGGTGGGCTGGAACAGCTGGTCCCCTCATCCAGACACTGACTGGCCACCTGCCATGTGCCAGGCACATCCTAAGCACTGATAAATTCAAGGAGAAGAGAGCACAAGAAAGGCCTGGAATGCTGGGAAAGATCTGGCTAAAAGGATTCTTACAGACAGGAGGGATGAGAAAAGACTGGGCCAGGAGACCACAAGAAACCAGGAAGCAGCTGGCTGGACAGTCCGAGCATCTTTAAAGAGGCCAGAACAAATGGCACCAGGAGCTGCTATAACTTTCTCCTTCCTAGATTTTCAGAGCATGGCCTTTCTTCCTGACACCAGAGTTGTCAACTAAGGAACAAGGGACCCAAGTGGACTCCTAAACCCATCTGTACAGATTTTTACCTTCTGTTACTCAGTCATTTTAGCAGTAACTTAGTATGCTAAGCTAGTTCCTATGTTTTACACAATGAAAAGGATATACCTCTTCTTGAATGAAATTTGCTTGTGGGCACTTGGCCAAAGAAATTTGAGAAGAAAATAAAAAGTAAATTCAAGAACATGAAAATTATATCGAAAAAAACCCTAATAAAAAATTTCAACTGGACTTTGACATAAAAATCATTATCGGCAACATGATTGACTTTTCAATCAAGAAAAGTAACTAAAATTATTACAATGTGGACTGATGGGAATAATTGTAGTATATCAGTGTTTCCCAACCTTTTCTACTTCATGACACCACACAGAAAATACTGCTGTTTGATGCAATTTGTCCAGCACACTGGGCAAAAAGCTGAAGCTCCTCCACGCTGCAGGCAACCAGCTAGAACCTCCTCCCCACCTGAGGCCTCGGAAAGCTCAGGGGAACCAAACTCTGCACATCTGTAACCAATACACAACCCACCTGAGGCACACCAGCGTGTCAGACTAGACTGGCTGGGAACTGAAGTTGATAATTCATCATTATTTTAAAGTACTTTTATAAAGATCACTGATTGCTGAGGCTGATAACATTCTTTGTTTATAGAAGTAATATTATTTGGAATTGCATGTTTAAGAATACTAAATACACTTTTGGACATGGAACTTACTTATAAGTTTATAATGCAATAGAATAAATCATTTTGGAAAAATATATGACTGCTACAATACCTTTCGCCCAAAACAGTATTACAATTTTTCTTTAAAATTGTACCAATGATGACTTAACACAATAACATCACCTAGAAAACATTTTGTCAGAACTCATAAAATGAGTGCAGATATAAAAGAATCAAAAAGAGATAATGCATCTAACTCATGAGTTAAAGACAATGATTAAAAAGGAAAGAAAAGTTTGTCATTTTACACAGCAGAGGAAATGTAATGACTTAAGTCTACAATAATCAAGTTGAATGCATCACATTTGCACATTGAAATTTATCAGACTGATTTTTCGTGGCTATACACCATACACAGTATAGTAAAACAACCCCCAAGAAGGACATTGGTCTTTAAAATCTTGGCTTTAAGGAATGACAAATGTCTTTGAAAATATTTTGTTCAGAATCACTGTGATTATAAAAGTACTTCAGTTAATAAATCCATCTATAATCAATCTTAAATGGCAGTGCATTTGAAAAATGGCATTGATTTGTAATGTCTGCATTTTCCAAAGAAAAAGATAGAAAGAACTTAAAAAAGCAAGTTAATTGGTTTTCAAAAAAAGTATCAATTCAAAAATTTACTGCACAAAAATATGTACTTCTTAAGTGTTTCTAATAAATTAACTTCATAACATTTTTATGTATATTTATATATTTATATATATAATCCCTGATAATCTATAAAAGAGGGTCTATAATAGTAAAATAAGTGAACCTCAAAAGTACCCCCTTCATAAAATGTATTTAACATTAGTTTTTCTCAAATTTAAGGAATGTAACAATATGTACAACTCTTATGTATTAGTATAATACCAAAATAGTACAAGTCATATTAACAGGCTGTCGTAATTGTAAAATGTTTGAGTCAAGTTAAAATCGGAGGACAGCGTAGTTTCAAATGAATGCAATTATCATGGGAGATTCACTTTCCAAGTGGAAATGACAATCATCTTATCTACAGTAGATTTCACAAGAGGTAGTGTTCAAGTAAAAAAAAAAAAAAAAAAAAAAGGACATGCTTAACTATCTTTAATCAATAAATTCACTAGAAAAAAATGTTGGTTTCTTAGATGATCAGTTGGTGGCTTTTTTAATATGAATCTGAAATACAAAATAATTAAAAGTATGATAAGGTAATTAATTCTCAACTCCAAAAAGGCCTTAAATACAAAATCGAAATGTAATTTAAAAAATTAGTATCTAGGATGTTTCACTGATTTAATATATTCTTACCTCATTAAGAATGGCCCAAACAGCAGAATTCTGAATAACTGAAAGTCGAAAGGTTGAAATGGGATTTAGACTAGGATCCACCATTCCTTCTGCAACACCATTCTCAAATTTTCCTTCAAAATAAAAATTAATACTTGTTGGATAGACCGAGATGAGCACACATAAAACATCACTGACTTAAGGCAAGAAAGGAGGACACCAAAATATTTCTATTAATAGTAGATGTCTTTAGATAGGGCAAAGGTGTTTTTTTTATTTCTACTTTTATTCAACTTTTAAATTTTTCATGAAGTAATCCATGCTTAAAAAGATACGATGCAACCTATTTAATTAGGCAGAGCAAACAAAACAAATTTGTTCTTGTATCAACAATGTTTTACCCTACAAGTTTTTAGCAAATTGTGACTTACCCAAACCCAAAACATAATCTGTGATCTCAGTCTGTCTTCTCTGACAGTTAAATCAATCAAAACAAATTGTAATGTCTTAATTAGACATACATACAGTTGCTAGCCTTGAGCAGGGGCTCAAAGTGTACTCTTTCCAAGGGCACATTTAAAAGGATTTAAGAAGTAATGCCTCTTCTGCAGTTTCCGTATAAAGCTTCATTAAAAATGACAAGCTAAAAAAAGCTCTCCTATAAAAATAAGGACCAAGAACTTCTATAAAAGGTAACATACTCTGTACTAAATTTTTCTTGCTGTAAGGAAAATCCTTCTTAAAACAAAACCCAAAAATGCTGTTAGAAAAGTGACAGGAAAATAGTTCATTCTGAGCCAAATTTCTTTAAGCCAGGGGTTTGACAAACTTTTTTTTTTATAAAGGGCAGTCTTTGTGGGCCAAGAGGAAACTCAAGGATTCTAGGTAAGTACTTTAAAGAAAGAAAAAAATATCCACAGATTTTTTAATGATGAAATTCAATATAGTAATATAACAATAACTGATTGCAATTTTGTTTTTATAATGTAGGTATACAAGGAGAAGAATGTAATTACTTTTGGGGGAGGGGATAACATTTCACTGAATTGGGGTTCAAAGTTAGTGTTTCCCTATCATCAAACTGACTGCAAATGTTCACCTGCTGATGCTGATCTGTAATCTTGTACACATATCTTTGAAATGTCATTTCACACAGCCTAGGTAGGGCCAAATACTGATATCAAGCTACAAACACATAATTTTAATGGAATGTATTCATCAGTTGGAAGGTATTTTTTGGAATTCTATCAGATTTTTCTCTTTGCTATAGGCCTTCTGGTGCATTATTACATTGCAGATGAGTTCATTCTAACTGAAGATGAGGTGAAAGCTCCTCAAATGCACATTAAATAGATTTTGAAATATGGAAATTACTTTTTCACTTACATTGAGGTCCAAAAATGCTGATGCAACTATAGTTTGAAATTGAAAATGTATCCACTGTTAATTTGTGTGGGATGGAGATCATGCTTCCTACTTTAATTTTTGGCAGCGTGGGAAGTATATTAAGAGCTTGGCATTATTTATAGTTCGGACAATATTAGTTGCCATTAAAGTGACTTGACTGCAATGTACATTTTGCATACGAGCACCATTTTGTCTTGTAATTTTAGGTTGAATTCATTAAGAAACATTATCAACCCTGAAGCAAAAACCAATTTTCAAAGTGATAGTTGTTAACACAGTTCTCATTTGGAAAAATTTTAATTTTGGTCCTAAGCTCAAAAAAACTTCAATAAAACTTTACCACTGCTAAGCCACTGAATTGCTGTGTGGTGGGGCCAGGTCAGGATATTCAAGTTCCCATTCTTGACAAAAATTCACAGAACTGATAATACCTAAATCCATGAGAGCGAAGAGAGTTCACAGTAGACACTTTGGTTCAATGATACACGATACATTCAAATATTTTCTGCAAAGTACACCTGGCTAATATATAATAAAATAAATAACAATAGGCTTTAAATTCCTTATGTTTCCACAAGCTTCATAAGTTAATATAACTAAGCCACCTTCTCCTCCACACATTTTAAACATTTGTTTTAACACAGCAGATTCTAGTTTAGGTTGAACTTGTGTTTCCTCAACCTATGTGAAAATATTCTTGCCTGTAGTTGTTCCAAACAGACTATTTTGGGCACCAAAACTCTTTAGTCACTTCTTGACACTGATTCTAAGTAACAACTGAGTAGTGTCAGAGACATGTGTCGACTTAACAAGAAGCATGAAAACCACTCAAAATAATTTGCTTTGCTTTTTGACTACTGACACTGCTTCCAATGTCCTCAACTCTTCAAGTAATTGCTGTTTCTGAAATCCTCATGGTCCTAAAAAAGTTTATTTTCTCTGCACATATTTCTTTAGCTGCTGCAATTAAATATTTAATTAACTCACTATTGGTAAGTGGGTTTTCTTGCTTAGCTAAACAATTAAGCCACTTGGAAACTATGGTAACAGTTTCATTTTTTATTTTTGTGAGGAAATTCTGCTGTAATGAGATATTCCATTTTAAATTCCCTAATTTTTCTAATCATTGCTTTCCTGTAACTTGGAAATACTGTTGTAAGTTCTTAGTCTAGTAATGTACAGCTTTCATGTAGCTGCACAATAACCACAGTGACTTGCCACCTAATTTTTTAAAATAATTCACATTCCCTTTTGTTGAAAAGCACAGTGTTCAAAGTCTACTTTTGTTGTTTTGACATGATAGATTGCACTAATAATTGTTAAAAAGCCACAGTATGGTGACTCAAAACACTCAAATTAAAAATGCATCATTGTGATTTAGAGTACACTGAGCAGGAGTACAAAGCCATGAGAGCATGACCTGGATCTCTACTGTAACTACTCACTCATTTCTGCTATTGTAGCAAAAAAGCATACATAGACAATACATTAAAAAATATAAACATGGCCGTGTTTCAATAAAAATTTACGGATATTGAAATTCAAATTTTATATAATTTTTATATATCACAATATATTCTTTATTTTTTTCAACAATTTAAAAAGAAAAAAAATTTTCAAAAAACATTCTTAGTTCATGGACCAAAAACAGGCGTTGGGCCAGATTTGGCCCATGGGCTATAGTTTCCTGATCTCTGTGCTATGAAATTATAGTGTATTCTCAAGTCTCACGATGCAGTTCATTGGCTAATAGTAAGATAAGGTACATTCAAATTGAAAACTACAGCAGAGAAGGCTTAAACTCATTTGTATAGTAAGTGCTGAACCTATTGGTAACCAAAGTAATGTTTTTATTCAAAAATTGTTGATAAACTTATGTGCTACAAAAAAACTATTATTGAGTATTGAACTAGGCAGGGGATTCAGAGCTGAAAAATACCGTGAAGCCTTGAAACATTTTAACTAATGTAACATTTAATACTGTCATCTGATGAGCTACCTTCATTAGGAAAAAATTACCAAATGGCCTAACTAGCTTCATCAGAACACTTTCACTCAGCAAATTTGTCCAGCAGATATACTGTGACATGAAACTGCAAACAACCTAGGTGTCCATCACTAGGAAACTGTCTAAATAAATTATGATATGCTAATATAAGGGAATTCCAGGCATCCAATTAAAAGACTAAAGGAAAATAAAAAGAATGAAATAAAGTTGAAGGTGAAAATTTACTTCTATTCCTAAGTATATGTTGTAGAGAAACTCCCACACACATGCATAAATGTTCAAAGCAGCATTGTTTATAATAGCAAAAGATGGAAACAAACTTTATGACCAAACAGAACAGACAGGGACATTCACCCATGGAATCTACATAGAAGTGGAAATGAACAAGCCACAAATACAACACGCATCCACATGGACAAATCTCACAGTGGTGAGGAGAAAAAACAAGTTGCAGACTACAGAAAGATATTTCTATCAAATTTAAAAACAAGCAAAAGAACACTGTGCATTGTTTAGGGATAGATTGCATATATATAGTAACGACGTAAATGGAAATGGTAACTGTAACATTCAGGATAGTAAGCCACCTTTGGGTTGAAGGAGAAAAGAAGCTACCAGGGAAGGACGGCTGAATTGACAAATCTTAAGATGGATGATGGAGACACAGATATTCCTTGCACTATTATTTGTATCTTTTTATGTATCTGAAATATTTATAATTTTTAAATGCTCATGTTCTATATGTACATACATATTTTGTTCAATGAAAAACAAGATGGAGAATAGGATTGTAGAATATATCATATGTGTGTGTGTGTTTAAAGACTATACTTACACCTTGCTATTTATGCACAGAATGCTTCTGGAAGGACACAAATCATTACAGGAATGACCTCTAGGAAACACGGGGTAGAAAGGGAGAGAAAAGGGAAAAAGGCTTAAGTCTACCCTTTTAAATTTGTATTTGGTACCATGTGCATGTATTATCTTTTCAAACAACAAATTTTACCCTTGTCCTTAACCTAATGGCCCAATCAGTAAGCATTCAAGGACAAGGAGAGAAAAAGTGGAGGAAATTACCCAAGAGTGACTAGAACAGGGGTCCTCAAACTTGTTAAACGGGGCCAGTTCACTGTCCCCCAGACCGTTGGAGAATGCGCACTGCGGGCCCCAGACGAGTCGGCTGCTGAGCAGGACAGGCAGCAGTGGCAAAAACACCTGCATGGCTGGATAAATGTGCTAGGCGGCCCGCATGTGGCCCGCGGGCCGCAGTTTGAGGACTCCTGGACTAGAATCTCAGGTTCCTGGCATGGCAGGCACCTTCCAAAGCCTGGCAGTCCCTGGACCTTCCAACCAAGCCTGACCAGTGGCCTTTCCCTCTTCCACTGGTTCTCTGCAGAAGGTTCTTTTGCTTTCTCATAACTTTAACCAACTGAAATAAATCTAATATTTCTTTTACAAAGACCATCCTTAGCTATCATGCTCCCCACCTCAACCACCAGGCCTCTACTAATTGCCAGCTGACTGTGTATTGTTTTGGACAACGCCTTCAGGCGTAAGCTGCTGCTCAGTATCATCCAATTAAATTTAGGCCCCTTTGCTGGGCCAGTCTTGGCTATCCCACTCCACCCTCTTATTAGCTCTCTCCTTGCCTCGTTCTCCCTGTAAAACTTTTAGCTGGGCTCCAGTTTAGCTTGTAGCGTGTTTCCCCGAAAATAAGACCTACTCATAAGATAAACCCTAGCAGGATTTCTAAGCATTTGCGCAATATAAGCCCTACCCCGAAAATAAGACCTAGTGTTGGGCGTGGCTATGCAGTGTATCTGCACAACCCATGCATTTCCTCATGGAGCGGTCAAGAAGACGAGCAGCCCTTCTCATCTGCCCCATCGTGACAGCTACTATCCCAGAGGTGACCGGAAAGGTGCGGGCAGCCCCACCACTGAGGTCGGCTCCCCCTGTCAGGTCCCGGCCATCCTGTGCGTGCTGCAAGCTGAGGCTTTGAGGGGAAAATAACACACCCCCTGAAAATAAGCCCTAGGATGTCTTCTTGAGGAAAAATAAATATAAGACCCTGTCTTATTTTCGGGGAAACACGGTGTGTAGCCACCATTCTCTAACTGCTTCACATCAAAACCTTCATTGTACTCCACAGCACCCTTAGGCTTGACCTCTCCCCCCAGGTATATTTCAAATGAATCAGTCAGTCTCTTTAGGGAGGGCTACAGAGCTTTCTGTTCTATGGCCTGCCTTCCCCCACCCCCCGGGAGAATCTCTGCGACAGTGCTCAGGGTCTTTGGCAGGGATAGTGGTCCCGTCTCTTTGTGTGACACCCTGCTTTACCAGCAGAGCACTGGTTGTGGCAGTAGCCCTGGGTTTTCTCAGCTTGCTTCTCCCAGGGTACTGGGGTGCGTGTGATCAGGGCCAAATATTCTCGCTCTGTTGCACCTGGGTAAAGCTTCTGCCCTGTGAACGGAAGTTGGGTGGAAGAAGGAAACCTCAGATCTATCAGCTGCTCTTCTCTGGAACAGCGATTCTGCAACAGAGCAGGGGTGACGACGAATTCTGGCAGCTTGCCTTTCCTAGGGAGATACCATAGCCCTCGACTACAAGCTGACAGGAGCAAGAGTCCCATTTTGGCTGGGCCCCTTGAAATTTCAGTACCTCAGCTTTTTATTTATTTAATTTTTTTGAGACAGAGTCCCACTCTGTTGCCCCAGCTGGAGTGCAGTGATGTCATCATCATCACAGCTCACTGCAACCTCAAACTCCTGGGCTCAAGCGCTCCTCTTGCCTCAGCCTCCTTAGTAGCTGGGACTACAGGTGCATGCCACCATGCCCAGCTAATTTTTTTTTTTTTGTAGAGTCAGGGTATTGCTCTTGCTCAGGCTGGTCTCGAATCCCTGACCTCAAGTGAACAGGAGCTCCTGCCTTGGCCTCCCACAGTGCTAGGATGCCAGGTCCCCAGCATTTTTAATGACTTAACTAAGGTAAAATTGGACTAGGCCCTCGGTTGTTTGCACACATCAACTGCTTGCTTCCTGCTCAACACCCCTGTTCTCACGGCAATTACTAACTGCAGTTCTACTGCTTGACAAAGAAGCAATGGGAGATAACTCCAGGATCAGGAGGAAAATCTATGAGCTTGTTTTGCCCAAGGAATGGATGCCCTTCAAAAGGTTGCCAGTAGCTGCTGACGCCCAAAAGTCTGGTTACTCAAGGTGTTATCTGAGGCTAAAAGCAACACAGGCTTCCCCTTTAGGATAATCTTCAGAGATTTTAAAAAGGTTTTTAAAAAATAATTTTCAATATAGTTGTTTTGCTAGAGAGAAGCTCAATGAAGCCCCTCACACCCCCATTCCACTAAAGTATGCTTCTTAAGGGAGCAGGACTTATATGTCCAGTTGAAAAATATCAGTTACTCTATTTCTGATGGGTATTTTTGGTTACAAGGTCCTAGGTTTAACGATCCATAAGTTCTCTTCTGGTTCTAAGCAGATATGAGTCAATGTTTCAGATTGGTCATTTTATGCAGATTACTACAAAGACATTTAATATAGATACTTCTGTTTCCTATGCTCCTTACATAATCTAGAACATGAAGTTCTCAGAAATTAGATAACTGACAGGTAATAGGGGTAATAAACATCTTGGATACCCAGCTAATTTTAAGTTCATTTCTACAGATGGGCTAAGACACAGCCCCAATATGAAAATAACTAAACTCATTTATCCACCAAAACTACATAGAAAGTAGTCAGGGTCATTGTGCAAGCCTTTTAGTGGCAGCTGAACGACACTCACCAAATGTAACACTGCTCTAGAAAGAGCTAAGAAAATGCAATGTCTACTCTGTAAACCTGCAATATTAATTTACCAACATTCTCTTTTGCCTCATTCTAAGAAAAGCATTAGTTTGTTCTCAGTAAAAGAAAATGTATAATCATTCATTGAGTCAATACCTGCCAAGTGACAGGCCTTGGGGAGAGACAATGCCCCTCCCTTTCCAGGGTGAGCTGTAGAGTGGAGCCACGAAACTCCACCATCACACAGTGAAGGACGCTCAGGCGAGTGTGAGGCACAGAGAAGAGGGGCAGCTGCACTGGCTAATTAAGGGTGAGAAAGTACTACTAGGAGGAGATCAACCCATCATTGCAGGCAGAGAAAATGCTAGAGAAACTGTCCACAGAGCATGGGGCTTTAATTAGAGGAACAAGAGTCTGAGAGCTGGAGAGAGAAAAAGCGAGGGGAAAGTTACGAGACATGAATGTCGGTGGGAGCTAAGGAATCAGACAGTAGAAAGTCACTAAGGTTTTTTTTACCCAGGTGGATAGAGTTATAGCTACATTTTGAAACAAGAACTGCAGCAGCTCTGGAAAGCCAACAGGAGGACATACGGTCCCTCACAGATCGGGTGGCTCAAGACGTTCAGAGGCAAAATGGATAGGGTTTATGCTAATGGAGAGTAAGGAGAGGGCAGTCAGCCCCAAGGTTAGGCTTCAGTGACTAGATAGAGACAGCAAAAACCGTGGTGACCAGTAAAGAAATGTCTGTTACAGATGCTCGTTGTAGGTGGCTACGTGGCCACCAGGCATAAGGCTATGTCAGTGGGCATCCATTACAAATGCGGCGCTCAGGAGAAGACAGGGGCCAGAAGCACAGACTCTGGCATGTGGGTGTCAGCTGAGGTCACTAGAGTAGGTAAGCTTGTCCAGGAAGAGACACACAGCAAGAGGCAGCCAAAGGCAGAGTCTCTATCAGTGACTATCAACAAGGGCAGGGCAGACGTAGAAAGAAGAGGAAGTAGTGTATGAACCTGTGATCTGAAATCCTAGTTCGGTCAAGATACTAAAAAGAACTAAAACACAAGAGTAAATAAAATTTGGAATACATTGGTAATTGTAATCCTCAAGTCACTTAACATCAGAAAAGAATTCAAAAGTACTGTAGGAGTAAGCCCATAAAAAGAAAGGATCGTTTACTAAAGTAGATCTTACCTATTCTGAAATAGCCATCTTCTAATCGTTTGTCTTTGGTTTCCTTGCTTATTTCCAAACCTTCACTCTAAAACAAAACAAAAGCATTAATTTTACAAAGAATTCCTTCTATCAAAAACAAATCTAAGTTATGAATATATCTTAATACCTATAGAGTGGCATTTGTGGCACACCTATCTCTAAAAAGAAATGTCATCTCAGTCTTGAACTTTAAAAAATGTAATAAAAGTTGTTTCTTTAACCATCATCTGAATCTCTATATATTGCTTCTTAGAAAATGAAACATTAAATCATTTAATAGAATACTATTTGCTATTAAAAATATATATGGAAGAACTATGTGTTAACTTGAAAGAAATCTAGGTATTTCTTAGAGACCAATACATTAATTTTGTGTATTAATAAACAGGCATTACAACCACATGCGGTTTTAGGACTCAAAATACAGAGAACAAACACTTAAGTAAAAGAATGATTCATTTATTTTCCTAGTATAAAATTCCATATTATTTTTCAACAGAATACGAAATGAAGGCTTTTCTATCAATTAGGCAAATGGGCCAATATATCAGATGTTCCATATTTCCAAAAAATTAATATTACTCAACACGGAGTCCTGCACATCATGAGACTTTTCTTTCACCTCATAAACAAGAAGAGCCTCAAATTGAACCTATTAGTATCTGTTCTTAGGGAAAGGTAAGGGGAAAATAGTCATACCTTAAAAGGCAAAACCTCCACAGTTGTATTGAGCAGAATGTCTCCTGGGTGTTCTTGGTTGCCACTATGGAACAAGTAACTGAAAATACAAACATGAAAATACTAGGCTTTACACAGACGCAAGAAGATGATCTTACCTCAAAAGTAAGCCTTTCTAAACCACACTCTAACTCAGGGGTCCTCAAACTTTTTAAACAGGGGGCCAGTTCACTCTCCCTAAGACCGTTGGAGAGTGCGCACTGTGGGCCCGGGAGGGACAAGTCGGCTGCTAAGCAGGACAGGCAGCGGCAGCAAAAATGCCTGGCGGGCCGGATAAATGTCCTAGGAAGGTGGCATGTGGCTTGTGGGCCGTAGTTTGAGAACGCCTGCAGTCTAACTACACAAAGTTGACACTAGAACGTGTAGTAACAGCACAGTATGCACTCTGAATAGTTGTAGGAAATTTAAAAACTTAAGGGTAGGTAAACCCCTAAGTGATATATTAATTCCTTCTGTCAGAAATAGGACCATTGCTGCTTAATATAATAATATACTTGATAGATTTTTTAAAAAGGATGACAGTTTTATGTTGCTTAAAATGCTTTAAATATTTAAAGCTCTTGCCAGGCAGGAATAATCGAAATTGTAGTACCTACATAATACTGCTGTATCTTGTACCGGAGAAAAATTTCACTAGGACAAACATTAGTCATGGCAAGTTTAAAGTCTGGTTTTATTCAATATAAATAATTTTAGCATTAGTAAACTGAAAGTAAATTAACCTCTCTCAAATATCTAAATAATTCCATTTGTCAATATTAAAAAAATTGAGTAATGGCAAATTATAGCATAATATATTGTGAAAAATCTAAAATACTCTCTGGGTATGAGTATAATGTTCTATGTTTTCATACTTTGAAAATTAACTAGTATGTGTAAGTGTGTAGGGAAAGGTGGAAAGTAGATAGGACATACAATATGTCTAAATCTAAAACTAACTCTAGTTAAATTAAATGGTTAAAAGTTTAGAGTTAGGAGTCCGAAAGACCTGGGTTCAAATCCTAGTCTCTGACTCACTAGAATTTTTACCTTTAACAAGCTACTTTAGCTTTCTGAGCAGGAGTTTCTTCTACATAATGCAGATTCCCACCTACCTCACATGACTGTTCCAAAGAGTTTATAAGAACTGATAAAAAGTCCCCTGCATATTAAAAATACTCAGCCAAGTCACAGGTACATGATGGTTATAATATGGTTACAGCAGGGTACTTGTGGGCAAAAATCATCTGTGATAATGATTTGATTTTTAAATGTTAAACAGCACCAGGAACCCTCATAAAAGGCTCTTTCTACTACAACAAAAATTACTTTCAGCATTTGCAGATGAAAGATGCTTTTTTATTTTTATTTTTTGTTGAGACAGGGTCTCACTCTGTTGCCCAGAGCCTCAATCATAGCTCACTGCAACTTTGAACTTGTGGGCTCAAGCAATCCTCTTGCCTAAGCCTCCCCACTAGTAGCACTACAAGCATGTGCTACCACATCCAGCTACTGTTCACATTTTTTATAGAGATGGGGTCTTGCTATGTTGCCCAGGCTGGTCTAGAACTCCTGGCCTCAAGCAATCTTCCTGCCTTGGCCTCCCAAAGTGCTAGGATTACAGGTGTGAGACACTATCCCTGGCTGAGAGATGCTTTTTCTTAAAAGACACCCTTAACTGGGAATGCTGATTCACATAGCCAGGCGGCACTCAAAACCGCAGTTGAAGATGTGAAAGAATCGGGAGGAGGGAAGCCACTAGTACGAGCCCGGGAATAGAATCCAGAGTTCAGGCAGATTGATTCAAGTCAAATTTGCCCTCCCATTAGAACATATAAAATAATATACCACAGGGTAGAGAATTATATTCAACTAGGGATGTCATGGGCAGTCTGGGGAACATGTCTAAAACTGAGGAAAGGTGGAATGAATCATGACTGTTAACCTAAAAACACGGAGAAGAAAGTCTTAAATTTTGTAAAACAAACATAAATGCTGGAAAACATAAAAGGGTTGTAAATTCCTCTGTGGTGTACTAAAAGTGATCCAGGATTTGTAAAGCCTTTGACTAGGAATAGTCATATTCTGTCATGTTTATCATTTCAGCCAAACTGCATGGATGTTCAAGGGTAAGGACATGAACACTAATTTGAGATTTTTTGAGAGAGATTTCTACACATAAAGTATTAAAAAAAATTATACTAGAAGTTAAGTCCAGAAACACCAATAGAATTTACTGAACATGTTTAAATGCTGATATCATATCTGAAAACAGCATACCCATTTTACTACTGAGTTGTATTACACATAATTTACAACCCAATATTTTGGGTCCTGCCATCCACTCTTATCTGTTATGTACACACAAAAAATCCATCATAAATCATATTATTAATAAGAGATCTGAAGTGTAAGACCAAATATATTTGCATAATCACCAACCTTTCTACATTGACTGGCTTGTCAAATTTAAATAAGATGTAGTCTCCAGCAATTGGGGTGATGGCCCAGAAGAAATCCTCCCCCATGTAAGTCTTCTCCAGTGTATGTCCTTGGTAGACCTTCAAGGAAGTGGATACCTCTGCAGGGGGGTTTACATGGATTTTAAGAAGTAATGGTTTCATGTAATCCTTATCCTAGGAGGAAAGACATATGTGCTATTAAATAACACACAGTTTATTTATAGTTAAGAAAAGCAATAATTATACACTAAACAAATTGTGCGTCCATGAGTAAATAAAATTACCAACCGTGAGTTTCTGAATTTTTCCCGATAGTGACGAATGCAGACCAACATGTTGGAAAAGGGAAGGTTTGAAGCGAATTCGCAGATTTGCTTTTTGTCTATCACAATGTTTCTAAACATTAAAAAAAATGTTAATGTTACATAATAAAGTGAAATCTTGTCCTCATCTGGAAAATGAGAAATCCTTTAGAAGGATATTGAAAAGAAAATATAACTTCAAGTCATAATTCCAAGTCGTATGTTTTTATATGGTCCTCTTTGAGGCATTAACAGATATGCTACCTACTTGATAAACAGCCATGATCTGGAAATTAAAAATTAAGCACAGCTAGGGGAAGAGTGAGGGGTTTAATTTCAACCATCCTTCAAGACATGTCAATAAAGATTTGACTTTTAATATTAAAATGCACAAATTATAGACTAGAGGTTTGGTTCAAATATACAAAATATTTTTAATTGGGTAATATAATGAAGACTTTACAAGTAATAAAAGGTCCATAAAAGTTGAAAATGTGAGGCAATAGCTTGACTATATGCAAGTTAATGACATTAAAAGTTTCACAGACAAATCCATCTCAACATAGGTAAAGGAAATCTATGTTTCAACTCGCAGTGCCCTCCTGGCCCAGATGCCATGTCACAGCCTGTCCTCATGCCCGGTCAAGGTGTGTAGTGGCTGCAGAACACGAACGGGCCCATGATGCCAGCAGGTATCTGGGGGGCGAGTTAGTCCAGGGCTTCCAGAAAGCCATGGCTATCCTGACATGGTTTTAAAACTCTTCCTTTCCAGTGCCTTGTATAAGTTTTGGGCCCTTGCCATCCTAAGGGAAGCACCTGAAGAATTAGGGGCCACAGAAAAGCATGGGCTAACGAAGGGTGAAGGAACAGATAACACCGTCCAAAAGTTTTGTGTGCTCAAATTTATGGATAACAGAGGGTTTCCATGGTTTTAATTTTTGCAACCACTTTGGATCTTTTTAGAACCTAACCACACATTAAATAAAACTGGAAAGGATGAATTAAATAGAGGAATATTGGAGGAGAGAAGAGGACATTAACCTTTGTGTCCTGCAATATAAATTCCTATAAATCACAATGAAAATACAAGTACAGGTTTAGACCTTAAAAATGACTTGTTCAAATCAATTATATGTTCGACCACTATTATAAAGTTGACACTCTGCCATTTTGCTATCTTGTGTGATCTGCTCTAAGAATGTGTTGTTTGTTGTTTTATTTTTTGAACAGAATGAAATGATAGCTTATAGACACCAGAAAGTAGTATCCTAAAAACTGGCAGATAGGACAATCAAACTATTCTAGGCAAATGGTCATTAAGTTAAATTAAATGCTTATCTGTTACAATGACTAAGTGACCCTTGTAGGGGACTGACATATATTTTCCTAGTTTAAGAATTAAAGTTAGTGAGTAATGTACATGTTCTACCCAGAGCGTTAGAAAGTAATCTGTTCCAGACAGGCTCCCTGTGATAAACAAAGGTGTTGCCTAGAGGCATAACAAAGGACCTGAGCTGCGAGTAGCAAGAGCAGCCCCGCCCCATGGCATTGGGGATCTGGAGGACACACGATAAACATATTGTTCCTGTGATTGCTGCGTACACCCCACAAGATGGCTGGTTAGTCAATGATGGGTAAGACCCCTCAAGGGAGGGGCAACCTAAGCCAGGCACAGTCGCCGGGGTTCAGCCAAAGATCTTAGGGGGTCACCCTAAGAGAAGCTGGGGATGAGAAATGCCCCCTGTGGCTCACCTTGCCCATCCTTGCTAATCTCGGTCCTTTATCTATGCCTAGCACCTAGAGCAACCACCTGGAAACCTTGAGCCAGGGGATATCTGCTTCCCTAAGGCTATGTATTCCAGAATTTATGGCCATTGCTGCAATGCCTGGGCAGTTATGTACAAGGAACTAACTTTAATCTTTTAGAATATAAAAATAAAATGGACCCGGTGTATTATTACTCAAGTCAACCATCTGTCTGTGTGTCCACGTTTTTGTTTGTGTTTTATGTTCTGTGTTCATCCTTCGTCCTGTAAACGGGCCATGACAGACCCTAAAATGACATGTGCTTATAATAAATATTACTTATGAAGTGTCAAAATTGACATTCATTTTTAAGAATTTGTACATTCATGGTTTATGCTACACCTAATAAATAAAAAGTTGTATTTTCCCCAAAGGAACAATTCAAATTGGACAATGAAAATGTATTTAATTACTTTTTACAATAAGATTTCTAAGGAAATAACTTGCTATCTGAATGATCAAAGCAAAAATTATCATTCGCTTACTTGCCTGCCACTATCCCAAAGGTAAGCATATTACTATGAACACTGGTTTCTTGCAAGTAACACACTGAAAGGGACTTTGACTTGTCATTGTTTTGATATAAGACATTACTTCTATTTTATTCCTTATTACCATATGTGTTAAGATAGCATGTTGCCCCCAAAAATTTGAAAAAAGAGAGCAGAGAGAGAAAATGAAGAAATAAACTGAAAAGACAGCCCACACAGGACAGGTATGACCAATCTATAGCCAACAGTTAACAACGTACCAGAGCCTACAGCCACTGTAAACATTTATCACCAACTCAGAGAAAGGCCATCGTCCTGCCACAGGCTTCCCTGCTTTACAGGATTTCCCACTGCTATCTAAACATCTTTCTAACACAGGAACTTTTTATCAGCTCAAGGAAGAAGTTTTCTTTCAACTACCTATTTACTGTTCACTTCCAAAATCCGGCTCCTTAAAAATCGCTTTCATGGAGTACAGAAAAGAAGCCCCCTCCACCCTCATGAGGAATTAACTTACTGCATCTTTTTCAGGGTTGCAGACTTTCACCCAGAGAATATGATCCAAGAGCCAATCGATGGGTTTCTCCTTATAGAACATGAATATGAATTCTACAATCAGAGTGAGGTCTGGAGCTTGAAACATTTTACCTGAAAAGATATCTCCAGTCAATAGCCGTAAAAAAGAAACGAAGTATCAAAACAGCTTAAATAAGTGAAATCTTGTAATTAAATACACTGACGTGTGTGCTGTCAACTATAAATCATTGTAAGCAATTGCCCCACTTGTATTATCAAAAGCAAACTAACTTGCTTTTGCTAAACATTCTCTTGAGCTGTCACCTGGATATAAACGGAAGTAGTGAAATCCTGACATTATTATAAAATCTGTGCTACAACTACTGTCTCAAAGCATTCAGAAAAGCAAGTCGGAGATTTTTCTTTCATGGCTTATTAAGATTCTTCCCATAACAATAAAAAAAGGAACATTGAAAGGTTTAGGTAAAAAGTTTTTCTCTAAATCAATAAATATAAAAACAAGGGCTCTTAATTTTGTTTTAACTGAAGCCCTCACAAATAAAGATGTCTTTTGACACTTAAGTTTTGAGTGAAATTATCAATAAGGTCAAAGGTCAGCCTCTAATGCTGAAAGTTTTAAAATACCCTAGGAAAGTGAAATGTCATCCTCTGGGTGTTTTTTTAAAACCTATAACTTCCTTCAATTCTTCAAATTTAAGCATCTTCATTTTACTTGGCCAATTTAGGAACATCAGCAATGAAAAAGGTTTTAAAATGAGTGCCCCTTGGCCGGGCGCGGTGGCTCACGCCTGTAATCCTAGCTCTCTGGGAGGCCGAGGTGGGCAGATCATTTGAGCTCAGGAGTTCGAGACCAGCCTGAGCAAGAGCGAGACCCCATCTCTACTATAAACGGAAAGAAATTAATTGGCCAACTAATATATATAGAAAAAAATTAGCCGGGCATGGTGGCACATGCCTGTAGTCCCAGTTGCTTGGGAGGCTGAGGCAGCAGGATTGCTTGAGCCCAGGAGTTTGAGGTTGCTGTGAGCCAGGCTGATGCCATGGCACTCACTCTAGCCTGGGCAATAAAGTGAGACTCTGTCTCAAAA
>VSMD01058638.1:0-28904 GCA_008750895.1 Mirza zaza | reverse complement strand
TCTTCGCAGCTCCGCCCATCGGGGACATTCTGAAGGAAGTGGCTACGATAATAACCCACTTGGGAAGCGTGAACCACAAAGAAGAGGCCAACTTTCGGAATGCCGAGACTGTCGGCAAAACCACCGTCGTGGGCGCTTGGTTCAGGAAAACCAGCCTTGGCATGGGGCTGCTCCTGCGGCCCCCCGCCCTGCCAGGACAGAGGCGGGCAGCCTCCCCGGGCAAGCAATGAATCACGCGTGCCTGCTTGCCGCTGCCCCTCTCGCCGACAGATGACGGGGCAAAAATAGAAGAGAATCCCTCCTTTATAAATATCTTTACATGCTAAATGTCTCTAAAAAGCGCCATGTGCCAAGCTAGTCTGCTAAGAAACAGATGCAGAACAGATGCAAAGGCCCATGAGGTAGCTGAGAAGTTAAAGAATTTTAATTCAACAAGAGGCAAGTAAAGTTTCTTGGGAGCATGACATGATCCGTGGAGGGCTGGGGAAGGTCTGGGGGCCAGGTATCAGCAATGACATGTCTTTACCGTGGCAGTTTCAGCACGCACAGACGTGTGCACGCGCACGCGCGCGCGCGCGTGTGTGTGTGTGTGTGTGTGCTCTTATCTCATCCCCAAAGCCACTCTTTACCCATGCATTTAACGCATATTTATTAAGCACCTACTATGTGCATGACTGTCTTCTTAAGATACAGAGATGACCGAGACAAACAAGTTCCCTGCTCTCAAAGGACACGTACTCTATTGGCAGGTGTTAAATAAAAACATCAACAAAATAATGTTTAGATAGAGCTGAGCTATGGAAGAAAAGGAAGCTGAGTAACGTGATAATGGCTGAGTTGGAGGTTACTGGGACTTGAGTGATCAAGAACAGCCTGCCCCAGGCAGCAATGTTGGAAATGAAACTTGAGTGGTGGGAAGAAGCCAACCATAGGAAGACCCAGGGGAAGCAATGCCCAGGCAGAAGGAACAGCAAGTGCAAAGGCCCTGAGGTGGGTGCTAGGAATGTTCCAGGAAGGGAAAAAAGGGACCAAGGGAAGGGGAAAAAGGATGGGGTCTGAGACAGGAGCAGGTCTTCTAGGCCCTGGCAAGGAATTGACTTTAACTCCAGGTAAAAGGAAAAGCTGAAGGAAGATTTTGATAAAGATTAATGTGATTCGATGTATGGGTTTTTGTGGATGCTCTTAATCACTCGGGCCGCCAGGCCATGCACTGACTGTGGGATGTCAAGGCTGGAAGCAGAGACCAGTTTGGAAGATGCCGCTGTCATCCGTGGTGGATTTCGTAAGGAGTTGCAGTGAAGATGGAAAAATGTCTTGTGGGCATGTTTTAAAGGTAGAGCTAGCAGCACTTGCTGATGGTTCGTACCTCGCAGGTAAGAGGGAAAGAGGAGGATAACTCCTAGGCTTGGAGTCTGAACAGCTAAATGGAGTGAGGTCATTTACTAAGGCAGGAAACGCAGGAGAAGGCACAGGTCTGGGGACATGCATAAAGGCAAGAAAATGAGACTTGGAGAAGCCAAGAGACTCATTCAAGGTCACAGAGCTGGGAAGTGACGGAGGCAGAGTTTGAATGCTGGGCCCTGGGGCTCCAGGGTTCAAATGGCAAAGCGAGCTCGATTTGCAGGCCACGTTCAGAGACGAGTTGAGGGAACAATCGAAACAGTAACCCAGGCAAATTCAGGACATGCCACGTGGCTCATCTATTTTTAGCACCCACTCTTGTGAAGGCTACTTGTAGAATCTTAGAATTAATAGAATTTTCGAGCTGAGCAGATCCTGGGCCTCGAAAGGGCACCTGCGTCTTTGCAAACATGATTCACAGAGCATCCCCCGAGTAGGCAGACGGGTCAGGCTGCTGAGTAGACTTTACTTTAAATGGAGCTCCGGACCCAGACCAATCTTCCCAGCCGTCCTGCCCGCTTTCTCCCCGCTGTCAAAAGGAACAGGACATTATATAAACCTCCTGAAATGCCAAAAGGAGGGATTCTATATTTAACTCCCCTCCCAGCATCCAAACATCACATGACGGAATGTTGAGGATCCAATTCAACAATCCTGAGTAACAGGGATGGAACCCCAGGGACTCTCTCCCCTTCTCCCTTCTCTTCCGACTTCCCATCTCCAGCCACCCACTGTCATCTCTTCATTAAGGAAGTTCAGGAGCAGCCAGGCTCGGGCAGATGCCCAGGAAAGTGAACAGCGAGGGGAGTGGGGCGGCTCACGCTAGCACAGACGCTGTGGACCAGGCATGGCTCCCGGGGAGCTGGGACTCACAGCCGGCCACGGCCTCTTCCTTCCCCCTCGGCCATCCTGAGAAGTGCGGGGAAGGAGGGATGAGAGGGACATGGCAGCTATATGAAACCCAGCGCCCTCAAGGCTTGGGAGGCAAATGAAATGGAACTTCAGCTACTGCACGTCTGCAGCTGGGACCTTTGTTAGAAAAGCACTGAAAAAAAAAAAATTCGAGGCACATCTACAAGATTTCAAGAGCCAGGATGGTGGAAAGAGGTGGCAGGAGCTGATCAAGCAGGTGTGGAGTGAGCTCCTGAACACACGTATTGATCAGCTTGCATGCTGTGAGCGATCGATAAATATTACACACCGAGGCTGGTGGAGAACGGGTTTTAAAGAGGCCCAGGGACAGCAGGCGGAGGGGCTGTCGTGGTGAGGGGCCACGCATACGCTGAGCAGCCAGTCCCATTCTGCGGGTCCCCCCGTGTCCGCACCTCTTCCTGGGGTGTTCTGGGTGATAAACGGAAAGCAAACCAGCTCAGGGGAAAGCCATCGGGAGGGTGCCAGCCAAGGGGCTCCTCCCCGGCGTGGCCCAGGCGGACCGCCCCAGTCCCGGCTCGCCGTTCATTCCATTTTTCAAATGCCCAGGATGTAGCAACAAATAAGAGTGGGACAGAGGGGACCTCCGCCCTCGGGGAGTTTCCAGACTATGTCCAGCACGTGGACAAGACTGCGGTGGGGACCAGCCCACCCAGGAGGGGAACCCATTCCAGCCAAGGATGTCAGGAAAGACTTCCTGGTAGACAGGGTTTCTAAGAGAGATATGAAGAAGTAGAAGGAGTAGCCAATTGAAGAGGCAGAAAAGAGTGGTCCACGTGGAGAACATGCGACACACGCAAAGGGCTGGAGTACCTGCTGTTCTCTTTGCTCATTGTCCCCAATGTCACTCTGCCTAGAGCTACGCAACAGGAAGAGTCATTTGTCATCATTACTAGCATGCTATTATTGCTGTGTTTACTACTACTACTACTGTTATCATCATTGTTATTTTACTTATAAGCACTTGCTATGTGCCAGGCACTGTGCTAGGCATTTTACCCAGATTATTCTCCTCCAAGCTCCATATCCCTATTAGACAGATGCTCCGGTAAGCCCCATTCATAGGTGAGGAAACTGAGGTCCAGAGAGATGAAATAACTTGCCCAAGGTCACACACCCAGTAAAAATGGCAAAGCTGGGTTTGAACCCGGGCAAGATGTCTCCAGTGCACGTAAGCATGTGCTGTACCACTTCCGGTTAGGTCATCAGATGTCGTGCATAAAGCCACACATGGAGCTGTGTCTTCGTGGTTTTCCAACCTCCTTCTCACGTCCCGTGATGCTTATTATATAAAACCTAGTCCACAGACAGTGGCATCAGTTGGAGACGAGGTTAAATCCCAAACCCACCGCTTACTACCTCTACCATTTTAGGCAAACTCCCTGAACTTGCAATGCCTCAGTGTCCACAACTGAGAAATGGCAAATATAATACCTATATTCTGAATGACTGCTGAAAGAATTGAGCAAGATAATGTGTTTAAAGAGTGTAGCCACAGCCGGATGTGGTACTCACTCCTGTAATCCTAGCACTCTGGGAGGCCGAGGCGGGAGGATCACTTGAGCTCAGGAGTTAAAGACAAGCCTGAGCAAGAGCGAGACCCCATCTCTACTAAAAATAGTAAAAATTAGCCGTGGTGGTACACGCTTGTAGTCCCAGCTACTTGGAAGGCTGAGGCAAGAGGATCGCATGAGCCCAGGAGTTTGAGGTTGCTCTGAGCTAGGCTGATGCCACCGCACTCTAGCCTGAGCCACACAGTGAGACTCTGTCTCAATCAATCAATCAATAGTGTAGCCAAAAGCGTGGTACTTAACAGGTAACAGTACTTTCCTATTGTGGCTGTAACAGATTACCACAAACTTAGTGGCTTACAATGATGTAAACTTATTATCTCAAAGTTCTGGAGGTCAGAGATCTAAAATGGGTCAGCAGGGCTTCCTAGAGCTTCCTTCCGAGTGCTTTGGAGGGGAATCCACTTTGGGCCTTTTCCAACGCGTAGAGGCTGCCCACACTCCTTGGCCACGGCCACGCCACTGTGAACTCTGTTTCCGCGGTCACAGCTCCTTCTCAGACTCTGACACCCCTTCCTCCCTCTTATAAGTGCACTCGTGATTACATTGGGGCCATCTAGATAATTTTGGATGAGCATCTCATCTCAAAATGGAAAGTTCCATAATTGAACCACATGTCCAAAATCTCTTTTGCTGTAAAACATAACATTTTCACAGGCTTCAGGGTTTGGAAGGTGGACGTCGTTGAGAGGCCATTATTCTGCCCACCAGGCCACCCTCTGGCTCCCAAATCCTCACACCTGTCCCACCTGCAAAGTACATTCGCCCCATTCCCCAAAGTTTCAACCCATGATACAGCATTGACTCGAAGTCCAAATTTTTCATCTAAATCTCATCAGCTTGAAGTCCCAAATCTCATCATCTCAATCGCCTCAATCAAGTACAGATGAGACTCTGGGTATGATCCAACCTGAAGCAAAGTCTCTCTCCCATCTTTGGACCTGGGAAAACTAGAAAACAGATTATCTGCTCCCAAAATGCAAGTGTGGAACTGGCATAGGATACAAGTTATAGGCATTTTTAATCAAAAAGGGAAACAAGGGAAAGAAAAAAAAAAAAAAAACAAGTTGCCTGACCCAAACAAGTTTGAAATTCAATTAGGCAAGCCAAAACTAGCTTTCAAAGCCTGGAAATCGCGCTCTGTGTTTCACAGTTGTAAACCCCTCTTTTTTCAGGAGGGATGGCAATTGTTCTCAGCCCAGTACTTTTATCAGTCTGCTCCCTGCCTGGAGAATTTGGAGAGTGTGATGATGGGCTTTCATTTTATCTGCTCTGTTCCCTTCGATCCAAGTTGCCGATGGTTCTGCTGGTGTGAGACTTCGAAAACGTTGTGGGTCTCCTGTGTATGCCATGGGGCTTCACTCCGTTAGACAGAACAGTTTCTCCACAGATCTTTCCTGCATGATCCTGCCTTTATTCCTGGCTTCTGCTTAAATGGCTGAGCGGCCCATGAGTCATACACCTAATCTCTTCAAAGAGCCCTCTGAATATGACTGAACACGGTGGCCTTTTGGTGGAAGGAACCAGCAAAAAATTGTTCCGCCATGCCCTTTCGTGACATGCTTTCCTGACAATGAATCTCCTGATTTTATAATAACACCTTTGCAACGAAGATAGGCTGGGAGTGTCCCAAGTCATCAAATCCTGGTTCCTTTTTAATTAACAGCTCTTCTTGGCCAGGAGCAGTGGCTCATTCCTGTAATCCTAGCACTCGGGAGGCTGAGGCAGCAGGATCGCTTGAGCCCAGGAGTTTGAGGTTGTTGTGAGCTAGGCTGACGCCATGGCACTTTAGCCTGGGCAGCAGAGGGAGACTCTGACTAAAAAAAAACAAAGCTCTTCCTTCAATCTACCTCTTTCCTCTGACATTTTACTAAAAGCAGCAGGAAGAAACCAGGCAGCCCCTTCAACACTTTGCTTGGAAATCTCCTCGGTTAACTACCCAAGTTCACCACTCATAAGTTCAGACTTCCACATAACTGCAGCACGCGACTCAGTCATGTGCCACTACATAGCAAGGACCCCGTTTTCCTCCAGTTTTCAGTAACATGTTCCTTCTCTCCATCTTAGGGAGCCCTCACTGGTGGTGCCTTCAGCATCCGTATTTCCACCGGCAGTCTGTTCACGACGATTTAGGTATTCTCAGAAATGATATGCGTTTTCTCTACCACGCTTCCCACTTCTTTCTGGGTCCTCAATAGCGAAATCATTAACATTCATTATTTCCACCAACGGTCTGTTCAAGGAAATCTAGGATTTTTCTCCAATCCGTCTCCAAATTCTTCTAGCCTCTGCCCAATTCTCAATTCCAAGGCCACTTTCACCTTTTAAGACATCAGTACCCCATCCCTGGCACCAAACTCTATATGAGTCAGGGGTCAGCTGGAGAAACAGTTCAATAGGAGATATATTTTAAGAGATTTATGACAAGGAACTGGCTTACATGATTGTGGGAACGGCTAGGCAAGTCCAAAATCCACAGGCAGGCTGGAACTTTTGGGCATGATCGATAGCTTCTGTCCTCAGGTGCAATTTATTCTTCTTCAGGGAAACCTCAGCTCTGCTCTGAAGGCCTTCAACTGATTAAACCAAGCCCACCCAGATTACCTGGGTGGTTACCTTGATTACCATCTCCCTTAAAGTCAATTGATTATAAACTTTAAAATCATATCTACAAAACACCTTCACAACCACACCTAGGTAAGAGTTTGATTGAGTAATTGCGGACTGTAGCCTAGCCAAGTTGACACATAAAAGTGACCATCATGCAGGTGTTATCATCGTCACATCGACCATGCTATGTCCCTAGCACTCAAGAGCCTCTCATGCATTTCGGTAGTCCCTCCCCCAGGTCTCAGGTCCGGATAAGCACACGTAAGTCAAATGAGCAAGTCCACGGGCAGATGGGCTCATCCCAGTACTCTACTTTTCATCCCTCTCCCCCTTACCCTCTGCTCCACCATCCAATCCCACAGCTTCCGAAGGCTCCCCGTTGAGCTACTCTCCCAGCAAGCCCTTCGGGAAGCCAATATTGTAAACATTGGAGTGTAAAAACCCACAGTACACACCTTATAATCCCACCTCTTCAACACGAGAAGGCTAAAACAACTTACAAACCAAGAGTAATTCTCTCTCCCACTAAAATTACAAGCTCAAATATCAACAGGAACTTCAAGGGTGAGAGCTTCATTTGCAACTAGTTTCTAATGAAACCAATTCCTCTTCCAAGAAAATCAAAATGGGCGGCTCGGAATGGCCAATTTGGGATGCAAGAGGCATTTGACTAATCACACTCGATTGTAGACCTGTTACCCGTGGTGTTAGACAAGGACTAAAGGTTACAAATACTGATTAATAATTAATAAACTGTCTCATTAAAAAATGAAATCATTGCACTATTTTGCCTCACACATCCTAAGTGACCTTTTCCTTCACATTTTTCTTCATATTGTGGATGAATTTATTTGTCAGCGGAAATGTCTTGAAAGAATGAGTTCATTCACCTTCATGAGGATAATAACAATGATGATATTGATCGTAAGTAACTACCATTAACTGGGTACTTACCTTGTGCCAGGCAACTGCGCTAAGCACTTTATATACAGCATTTCACTGGATCATTGCTCTAACCTGAGACCCTGAGAAAAGAATTCAAGTTCCCAGTAGTTTATTTGAGAAATGATCCCAGGGAACACTGGTAAGGGAAAAAAGAAGTGAGACAGGGCAGTAAAAGGAAATGATCGATGGCGAATTTTCAAGCAAGTTACCAGTTTGGGCAACTGAACCTTAATATCACTAGCGACATTCGGAAGGTAGCGTAAAATACCTGCATCACAGTCATCTTGCCTATAGGACAAGGGGCAGGAGAACATACCCACAAACGCAATCTATCCTCGTCTGCTTCCAGCACCTTCGCTCGCCCTGCAAGTGGGCTAACCCGGCTTCCACGGCCAGAAAAGACGCCCCAGGCACAGTCGGAGGAGTAACTAGTGAGCAGCCTTCAGTCCACAGAGGCAGCTCGAGCAGCATACGCTGTGAACCCTAACAAGGAGGTGGTAGTGTCCCCATTTTAGAGGGGGAAAAATGAGGCTCAGAGAAGACAGAGTAACTTGTTTAAGTGATGGGGCTGGATTAAACCCAGGTCTATCTGACTCTGGAGTCACATTCCTACCCAGCACACATACTGATATCCAAGCAGCTCCTCTGTGTTCCTGCCCTCTCCAGCTCAGTTCAGGCCATGCTGCCCACACCTGCAGGCCTGCAATGGCCTGACGCTCTCACCTGCCTCTAGTCCTTCCTGCTCACAACAACCAGCTTCATCTCCCCTCGTGGTCTTCTTATAAACTGCAAGATCAAGTTCAGACTCCTTACTCAGGCATTCGGGCATTCACTTCTTCCTCTGGGCTGTCCCCAAGGCCACCATGTGCCTTCTTAACCCAGCCCTGGCCTTGATCCAACTTATATGCCATTTTTCTTGTCTTCAATAAAAGTTGACTGTGCAGCTGTTCTGCGCAAGACACTAGCCCCTAGTTTCCTCCCCTGTAAAATGGGGTTGTTAGAGCACTAAATGAGAGAGAATGACGTGCTTAGCACACAGGATGTGCTGGACCAGTGCAAATCTGTGTGGTCATGAGCTCACCCAAAGAGTCACCACTTCACCCTTAGAGCTGGGAATCCACCCACCAAAGCCACACGGTACTCGTCACAGACTCCCAGATACTGAAGATGACTTCTCCCCCTCTGAGGGGCAGCTCCTTGGGGAGATGGCATGTACAGTCGGGGGTAGTAGGAAGAGCCTTGGATTTAAAGCAAGAAGCCAAGGTCTGGGCTCTGCCAATCCCTGGCCATGTGACTGTCACCTGAACAATCCACTTCCAGACCTCAGTTTGGTCTTCACCAAGGTGGACACAGCACCTTCCTCACGGCAGTAGTGAGAATTCAAGGCTACGTAGATAATGCTTCATGAACAGTGGGTCCTTTCCATCAAGTCTAACTCATGTTAGTGTGTGTCGTGGTTATCACAGCAGACTCGGAAGTCAGACAGGGCTGGGTTTGAATCCAGGTTCGATCACTTACCAGCTGTGAGCCAGTGGGCACTTTGTTTCACTTCTATGACCCTCAGCTTTCTCATCTGTCAAATGGGGTATGAATAGTGACAGCATCGAAGTTACTGTGAGGATTAAATGAGATATTCAAAGTACATGGCACAGTTTTCGATTTTCAATATACACCAACTACTATTACGATTATTACTATGCCATCATTATCCGAATATTTTGAATACAGAATGTGCTGAAGGATGGTTTGCCGAATGATGAATGAATGAATGAATGCTGAGAGAAGAATATCATCCGCTAAGCCCTGAGTACCTGGATGTCAGAATTCTTCATATGGAAGTTGTTCACTGGGGAAACAAAAAACCTTGCAATTAAGAAAATCGAAAAAGGACGGATCATGCTCAGCCCAGATACCTAAGCCCAGTCTTGTGTGAAATGCCCACAGCACCTATCAGCCAAGTCCAAGTCAAGATTATGAAATGGACAGGCCTGGAGGTGTGTAATCTGCAAAGCCAGTTCTTCCCAGGACCTAGAGGGGAGGCCTGGGGGTCAGATCTGCCTTCCCTCAGGAGGCAAGATCTCAGGCTGTGTGCACAACACCTTCCCATCTCACGTCTCCGTGACGGGAGGCCAGCCGAGAGCATCCCACAGGAAGGGACCAGGTCTCCACCATACCCTTATGGGGCAGCTGCAGAGCCTTAAGTGTTCATCGCCATGACCGGCGCCTACACATTTTGCAAATTTCAGTCCTGAGCTATAAGACTGGAATCTTAAATGCCCCAAAAGGAGAGCCATGCTTTAACAAAGGGAGTAAAATAATCGGCTTTTTAAAATTTTATACAACAAATTAAAAACGAATGATGTATAAGGCACGTGACATACAACATATCAGAACCTACACAAATGACCAATTTCAATTATACACTTAAGATTCTCAGATGTTGATCAAAGGGTACAAAGTTTCAGTTAGACAGGAAGAATGAGCTTTAATGATGTATTGCACAGCATGGTTATTATATTACATAATGCATTGTTTATTTCAAAATTGCTAAAAGAGATTTTAAATGTTTCCACCCAAAAAAAGTATGTGAAGTGATGGATTTCTTAATTAGCCTGATTCAATCATTCCGCGTAAACACGTATCAAAACATCACACGATATCCCATAAATATATACAATTATTATTTGTCAACTAAAAATAACATTAAAAGAGAAAATGAAATGACAACAGAAAAGAGGTCAAGTTAAAGGCCAAACTACCACTATTGTTAAAATGAAGATTCCAGTTGTCTGTCTGGGGTAGGGCTTGGCATCTCAAAGTTAAACAATATACCCCAGGGATACAGCTGCTGCTGGTCCATGGATCACACTTTTGAGCAGTAAGGCCTTAGATATGACTTGTTCTAGTGTTTCCAAACTAGAAACACTAGACTAAGAATATGATAAGAATCACCTGGGCATATCTTGTTAAAAAGGCAACTATCTGGTGGCTCACGCCTTTAATCCTAGCACTCTGGGAGGCTGAGGCGGGCAGATCGCTCAAGGTCAGGAGTTCGAAACCAGCCTGAGCAAGACCCTGTCTCTACCAAAAATAGAAAGAAATTAACTGACCAACTAAAAATATATATACAAAAAATTAGCTGGACATGGTGGTGCATGCCTGTAGTCCCAGCTACTCGGGAGGCTGAGACAGGAGGATTGCTTGAGTCCGGGAGTTTGAGGTTGCTGTGAGCTAGGCTGATGCCACGGCACTCTAGCCTGGGCAACACAGTGAGACTCAGTCTCAAAAAAAAAAAAAAAGGGCAACTATCTAACTTTAAGCAAATCCATTAAATCAAAATTGGGGGGGGGGAGGGTTTAATACCCAAAAGGCTGTACATTTTAAAAGCTCCCCAAGTTATGTTTAACATCAGAGAGATTTAGAAAATACTGATTTGGCCTGTGTCAGCAAATTCAAGTGCCCCAGAATACAAATATAAATAAATGATCTAAACTGTCCAGGTGTAGACAATAGAGAACAGTGGGGACTGTGGCAAACTTTGCACAATATGCCTCAGCCAAAGGAGGCTGCCTTTGTTCTGCACAAATAAGATACTGCCATGAGAGAATTTGGGCCCTATCATTCAAAATCTTTTGACTTTTCACCATAAATGCCAGATTCAGAATTTTCAGTGAACTGTCCTAATATATTTTAGGGCTCCTGTGTAAGCAAAACAAACACATCTGCAGACAACCATTTTTGATTCCTGGAATCCAGTAGATGAGAAATAGTGGTCCATGGCTATGTTGAATATTTCATAAGGCCTGGCATAATTCAAATGGTCCTGTAACCAGGGTGTCCCCCACCTAAGCCAGGTAAGAATAAAGAAACCTTAAGTTTCTTTGCTTCGGGCTAGAATATATGTTATTTAGTATAGTTACACCAGTTATTTTACTTCCTGCTGATCTCCCATTTCTAAATGGCAATCACATGTTGTTAATTCATTTTTTAAAATAAAAGGGATTAGTACTTAATGTATTTTGTTTTGTTGACAAAACACAGTATACCATGGGGACAAAAGGCAACAGGGGAAGAGTCCCTGGTAGAGAAAAGGTGAGGAACTTCTAAATGATTTAGGCCCAAATCTATTTCACAGAGTTTAAAACTGGGTCCCCCAAAGAAGAGAACTGATATGCCCAGGCTCGAGCAGAGTGATAGTGACACGGTCAAGACTAGAATCCAAGTCTTCTCTGACTCCCAATCTAATGAATTTTTTTATTATAACTCAAATAGGTAGCCCCTAGGAGAATTAGCTCTTATGTTTTCTCCAGTCTAGAAAATACTCTTTCTTCTGGCCCTTTTCGGGAATGAACCATCCCTACCTGTGGCTCAAGTGGGGCACCTCTAGCATCTCCAGCCCTAAGGATATGCACATGAGCAGCCTGGCCAATCAGTGCATTCTATCTACTGGCCACCATGATTGGCTCAGTTACAGGCACATGACCCAGGGGAGTCCAATCAGAGTTAGCCCTGGGCCTTTTGATGGAGCTCTCAGGAAGGAGACCCTGTACTCTGTTTCTCGTGAGGCACTAAACTGGGAGAATGAAGGTACGATGCTTCTAGTGACCATCTTGCCACACTGGGAGTGAGGGTGAGGAGATATTCCCTGAAAATGAAGCCAATACGGAGACAGCCCAAGTTGAAAAACAGAAGAGACCAAATCCCAATGACACCTAAATCCAGCCAGACTAGAGGATGATTCCTGGTATTTGCAGTGACATCATTCACCTCGTCTGATTTTGCATGGCTGCCACTGGTTAATAACAACAACCGCAACACCAGACCTGTTCATGCTAAGATTTAGACTTTATAGATCATGTTCATTTACATTATGGTGTGCCATCCTAAAAGCACCTCTGTGACAAGCCAAGGCTCAGAGGGGAGTGGTGCCTTCCCAAAGGTCACACAGCTCACCAATGGTGAGATGGGGACAATAAACCTGGTCTTATGACTCCAGTTCAGAGCACTTCCCACCACAGCATCATGTCTAACCTGGCGAGAAAACAACAATTCCACTCTCTCCTCCCCTGCCTCAACTCAGGGGAAGTGTCTGTCTCTCCTACAGCACTCAACAGCAATGAATATGTTTTATGAGGTCGGTTCCAGCTCAAAGCTTCATTGCAAAATTCTTCCAGGCTACCTGTTCTGAGCTATGGAAAAGAAGACGTGTGTATCCCAAAATGCCCGTTTCCTTGCATTCCAGGGTGCAAAAGGGTACAAATCCACAAGGAGATAGTGGAAGATTTTCTGAGTCACAAGGAAACAAGAACAAAGTAAGGAAGTTATGTAAGGGCTACAAAGAAGACAGAACCCTGGTTAAAGTCAGCTGGAACAAACAGAGCTTCACTGTTTACATTTGGGAAAGGGAGTAAGTTAAAAACAAAACAAACCAAAAAAAAAAAAACAAACCACAGGTGAGTAAAAAGGACCCAGGCCTCCGCAAAGACTAGAGCCCTGACTTAACCTCAACCACCAGGCTCAAGTTAAACCAACCACAGATACCCAAACTTTTTCCCGTCCCCACCCAGCTTCTCACAAGTCCCTGCCTTGGAGCCAAACCCTCTTGCTAGGATCTCTCTCTCTCCATGGTATTCCCACGTAAAATTCCCAGGTCTTGTCCCTTTTCCAATTAGGTACTTTATACAACTCAGATCCTTGTGCCACCACATAATAATTTACACAGAACACTTAATTAGCTTCTTAGATAAAAATAACATGTAATTTGTTTGGTAATTACATGTTTCCACAACTGCTGAAAGCAACTCATTATAGGAATTTGGTACACTTAGGATAGATTACCTTAATTCTATTTTCTGTTTATCCAATTATATTTGTCGGTCTTAATTGTATTATAAATTGTGCTGAGCTGGTGATGGTGTCTATGAAGCTGTTGTTCCTTCAGATTTCATGGTTGGTTTGCATGTCCCTGGGGTTCACTCCAGGCACTGACTAACTCCGTCAGAGTCGTGAAAACAAGGACACTGTAAGACTTTTCATGCCCAGCAAAGAAGGAAATGGGCATAACTTTCTGCTCAGAGCCTCTTTAACATGGTATATTCCAACGTGAGACACGCCGATGGTATACAAGATAATTTTAGACAATGGATACATTTTCCTTTTAAAATATCAATAATTCAGTAGCTATCTTACTGTATAACAAAATATAAATAGCATATACAAACCATAATTTCAAGCAAATTATTTCTTGGAGTGAAGCTTAAGTAGGTATTTATGTTTAAAAGCCTTAAATTATTTAAGGATAGTTGATATTAAGGAATTATTAACTTTTTAAGTGTGATAATAAAATTTTGTTTATATGCAAAACATGTAGTCCTTATCTTTTAAGATACTTACTGAAATGTTATAATAAAATGATACCATCTCTGGGATTTACATTAAAATCATCAGGAAGTGGGCAAGGTTTTAGAGAGGAATGAGTAGTAGTAAACAAGACCTATTATATCCTTGGCTATTATGAATAATGCTGCAATGAACATGGGGGTACAGATGTCTCTTTGATCCTCCTTTCAATTCTTTTGGACATGTACTCAGAAGTGGACTGCTGCAGGATCACATAGTAGTTCTAGTTTTAATTTTTAAAGGAACCTCCACACTGTTTTCCATAGCAGCTACACCATTTTACACTCTCCCCAACAATGTACAAGGGTTCCAATTTCTCCACATCCTCACCAACACCAGTTATCTTTTGTCATTTTGATAATAGCCAACCTAACAGGTGTCAGGTGATTTCACCAACACTTATCGTAGTTTTGATTTGCATTTTCCTGATGATTAGTGATGTTGAGAACCTTTTCAAAACCTTTCAAAACCATTTGTATGTCTTCTTTAGAGAACTGTCTATTCAAGTCCTTTGCCCATTTTTTAATTGGGCCATTTTTTTTTTCACTACTGAGTTGTAGGAGTTTCTTATATATTTTGGATATTAGCTCCTTATCATATCACAAGGTTTGCAAATATTTTCTCCCATTCCATAGGACACCTTTTCATTCTGTTGATTGGGTTTTGGTGGGTTTTTTGGTTTTTATTTTCCCCTGTGTAGAAGTTTTGTTGTGGCATTATTCACAATAGCCAAGATATGAAAAAAAAAATGGGCATCAAGAAATGAATGGACAAAGAAAATGTGGCACATTCATAAAATGGAAAATTATTCAGCCTTAAAACGAAAGGCTGAATTTGCACGCACTATTTGCAACAACACGGATGAACCTGGAGGACATTCTGCTAAGTGAAATGGACAGAGGACAAATACTGCATGATTCCACTTATATAAGACATCTCAAATAGTCAAACTCATAGAAGCAAAGAATACAGCGGTGGTTTCCAGGGGCTTGGGAGACAGGGAAACGGGGAGTTGTTCAATAGGTATAAAGTTTCACTATGCAAGATGAGTAAGTTCTGGAGCTCTGCCGAACAATATAGTGCCTATAGTTAACAATACTGTATTACAAGCTTAAAATTTTGTTAAGAGAGATCTCATATTAGGTGTTCTTACAAGGAAAACAAAAACAAAACAAAGAGACACAAGGAAACTTTTGAGGTGAAGGATATATGTATTACCTCGATTGTGGTAATGCTGTATGCACATGTCCAAACTCATCAAATTATATATATTAAATGTGTACAGTTTTTATATATAAATTATACTTCAATAAATCTGGTGGTTTTTTTTTAAAAAGACTGACCATGAGTTGAAGCTGAATGTGAGTACATGAGGGTTTACTACACAGTCTCTCTATTCTTGTATGTTTGATAATTTCCATAATAAAAAATGTATTTTAAAATTGAAGTCAATTAAAAAAAATTGACTAAATAACCATGTAGGTCAAGGATTAGGATGCTTTTCTACAAAAGACCAAACAGTAAATATTTTAGGCTTCGCAGGCCATATAGTCTCTATGGTAACTGCTTAACTCTGCTATTGCAGCACAAAAGCATCCATTGACGCTACATCCACAAATGGGTATAGTTCTGTTCCAATAAAACTTTATTTACAAAAGCAGGCGGCAGGCCATAGCTTGTAGACCCCTGAGGTAGGTGACACATTGACAAGGCAAAATCCATGAAGGTGGCCTAGTAAAGACTGAAAGAGGGAGAACAGCGTTCAATTCTTTGCACCCTGCGGCTCCTTCCCTAATGGTGATGACACAGTGGATCTTTCCTTTCTTTGACTTGACTTGCTGGCATCATACTGCCCTGGTTTCCCTGCCACCCCACTGGTGGTTCCCTCTCAGCCTCCTTGACAGTCCCTCCTCCTCCTCCCCACTTCTCAACATCAGAGAGCCCAGGGATTGGCAAATTACAGCCTGTGGGCCAAATCCAGTCTACTGCCCAGTTGTCATAAAGAGAGTTCTATTACGATCCAGCCATGCCCATTCATGTATGTATTATCTGGCTTTGTGCTACAGTGGCAGAGTTGAGAAGTTGCAACAGAGATCAAATGGCCCACAAAGCTGAAAATATCTTCTATTGGCCCCTTGTAGAAAAGTATGACCTAAATTATTAATCATGTTTCCCTTATGCTCACTCAATTTTTAAATGAATTTTTCATTATAGAAATTCTCAAATATACAGGACTAGAGAGTTCCATGACATTAAATACTATCTAAATGCCGACAGCTGCATCTGCAACCCTGGCTGTCTCCTGAGCTCCAAACTCACATATCCAGCCAACAGATTTGACATCTATTTCCACTTGGATGTGAAATGACTGGTTAACATGGCCACAGCGGAGCTAAACACGTCTCCCTCTTCTCTCTGTCTTTCCCACCTTGCAAACAGCATGGGACCCACACCACATCAAAACTCCAGGACTTTGCCCATAAGGGCAACCGGAGCGAAGGATATACCAAAGTTCTTTGTATTGTCTTGGTGCTAACTTTTCTGTAAGTCTAAAATTATTCCCAGATTTAAAAGTTTATTAAATAAAAACCCTACGAATCATTCTTTCTCTTTCACTCTTCCCTTTCTCTCACTCCTCACATCCACTCCATCAGGAAATATGGAGCAGTCCACCTTCCAAACACATCCCAAATCTGATCATTCTCACCACCCCCACCAATACCTCCTAGCTCAAGCAACTGTCCTGTCTTGTCTCCACCTGGATTGTAATACCCTCCTAACTAGCCTCCCTGGTGTCCCTCTGTCCCCTCCCTACTCCCGTCTACTATGCAGCATCCAGAGTGATTTTTTCAAAAACATAATAAAGTTTGATCGATCCTTCATTCAAACCCCTCCAATGGTTTTCCAATCACACTTGGAATAAAGTCCAAACTCTTTTCATGGTCCTGTGGGAGCCACAAGCCAGTCCTGTGGGAGCTTCCCTCTGTCTAATTCTCAGAGCTTGTCTCCTTCCAATTTCCATCTGATCCCTCTGCCCCAGCCAACCTAGTCTTCCTGCTGTTCCCTGAGCATGCCAAGCCCACCCATCCCTACCTACCCAGGGTCTAGACACCTGCGGTCACCCTCTTCCCACCCTCCACATGGCTCACTACCTCATGTCCTCAGAGAGACCCCTCCTGGTCAACCCATCCTAAATACTCCACCCTCACTCATTCCCAGCACTCTGCCTCTCACCATTCCCTGCTTATGTTCCTGCCTAGCACTTACAGCCACCTAAAATTACCCTATATGGTTATTCATTCTATTTAGTAACTATCTTCCCCTCTGCAGCATAAACTCCCTGATGGCAGAGATTCTGTCTGTCTTGTTTATTGCTATATCTGGTGCCTTGAATGTGCCTGGCACATGGTGGGTATTCACATATCCACTGAATACCATACGTTGCATGAATTCCACCCTGGAGAAGCCAAAGGCGGCTTCCCAAAGGAGGTGACTGTGGAGCTGGAGACTGAGCGATGCTGAGGAGGTCATGTGTTAATCTCTTTGGCTGCATCACGACGACCACGAATGCCCCTGGGAAACCCTCACTCCTTTGTCTGCCATCTTGGGGAGTCTATTAAATGTCCTCCTTGATGGAGACCCGAGACACAGGATGCTGAGTCCAACAGGCTTTTTAATTTTGAACAGCACGCCTCCAAAGTCCTGCCTGGACCCCTGAGTAGTTTTTCTAGGGTGCCTCTCACCTATAGGAAAGCAGGACATTTTCTGCAAGATCAGTACTTGCCCAATGTCATCAGCCTCCATTTTTGTATCCTTAAAGACATATTAGGCTAGGTAACTGAAAGTTTCCTCTCACCTTTACCAAAATTACTATAATAGCCACTACCATCTTGTGTTTGTCCAGTAATGTCAAGCTTGTCAAAGAAATTGCAAATCCATTAATGAAGAGGCTCCACCAAGACCTCTGAGTTCCAGGCATTAAAGGCTCACCAGGTGGAATTACCAACCTGTTATATACACAAAATGTCTCAAAGTCACCAATCAAGACAGCCCAGCTTCTGTCTGGCCTCTGACCCTCCTCACCAGACACTGCGGCCGCAGGTGAGACACTCATTCAAACCAGCAGGAAGATAAACGCTGAACCTGCACAATCGGAACCTTCTGCTGACTTAGCACCATGTCCGCAGAGATGCTGAACTCGTCCCCTGTCCTGAGGAGAAGTCATAATGTGCCTGAGTGAGCCCATCTCAGGCACCCTCTCCCTGGCAGTGGCCACCAGGGAAGCCAGGACAATGGTGGTCTGAGCAAGAAAGGACCACAGCTCTGAGCAAAAAAATCAAGACATTGCAACCAGAAAATTAAAACACCTGGCAGACCCAAGAATGTGTCTGGCACCCTTTCCACTGGCCCCAAATTAGCATCATAGTTGAGAAGAGCTAAGGTTAAAATGCAGACACCCCCTGCTCCAACCAGAACGATCTGCATATGGCTCTCCATACCCACCATGTACTTGGCCGCCTACATGTCTTTATGCATGCTGTTCTCTCCGGCAAGGAAACTGCTTATTTTTGCCAAAGTTAGCATTTTTTATGGACATAATTATGGTTCAACTCGATGGATCCCATGTGTCAATCTTTACCCTGAGCTCTACTATTGAAATCCTGCACATCCATCAAGTCCGTTCCGACACCCTTACCACCACGACCCCCAATTCCAGTCACTCACTCTGACCGGGGTCATTCTCCTGTCACATCAGCTAATGGTTCTCTAGCTTTATAAACCTTCTTGGTTTAGCGTTCAGTTCACCATAGCCTGATAAACTCACTCTTCCTCTAGTTAAATCCATGTTATCTTCTTGGCAGGCAATGGTACTGAAGTCAGAGCTCTCCCCATAGCCATACCTTAAAAGATGGTACATCCAGACAATGGAATATTATTCAGCGCTAAAAAGAAATGAGCTATGAAGCCATGGAGAAACACTGAGGAACCTTAAATGCATACTACCAAGTGAAAGAGGACAGTCTGAAAAGGCTACAGACTATATGATTCCAACTATATGATATGGCAAAGCTATTGAGACAGTAAAAGGATCAGTGGTTGCCAGGGGTCAGGGGCTTAGGAAGGGATGAGTAGGCAGAGCGCAGAGGATGTTTTAGGGCAGGGAGACTACTCTTTATGACACTCTAATGGTGGATACATGTCATTGTATATTTGTCCCAACCTATAGAACATACAGCCCCAAGGGTGAACCACAATGCAACTATGGACTTTGAGTGACAATGATGTGTCAATGTAGGTTCATCAACTGTAACACGTGATGGGACTCCGGAAGGAGGGTGCCCCCCTCAGCAAGTCCTGAGCCTCTCTGAGCCTCACCTTACACATCTGTGTGACGGCTCCAGGTAAACACTGTATGGCCTTCTACGATCTCTGCCAGTCCTCATGCTAGATAATGTGACTTTGACACCATCCCCGATTGTGATGTTTGGTGTGATGGTCTGAAGTGCCATCTTTTCCACTGAAAGAGCTCCAAGGCTCAAGGGATTTGAGAAGAAGAGATGAGAGTAAATAATCATGCAGAAAATCTATTTTCAGTGATAGGAAGGACCCTGGACAACGAAAGGAATGGTGTAACCTTGAAGCCAGGAGGACTGTCAGCTTCCCTGCCCGTCCCCCACTCTGCACCTGCATACTTTCCTGTCTTCTTTCTCCCCAGGGAACCGCCTGTCCCCTACAGCGATTTTCAACACTCTCGCCACCCACAAGAGCAGCCGTCTCGTGGCTCCGCCCAGACCTTCTGATGCAGAAGAGGAAAGGAACCATGCCATAATGCTGGGCTGCCCGCTCTTCACTTGTGGCCAGCTGTGTAGCAGAATATAAATTTTAAAAACCTGAATAATTAAACTGTCACTTCCTATTAGAGGAAGCACATTCCAAGATGCAACTAACAGGGGGAAAAAAATACGGAAAGAAAATATGTGCAACAGAGGTGGCGTGGCTGTGAGCTCGCCACTCTCGATCTGGGATGACAAGACGGTCTGTCCCGCAGGGAGGCACAGATTCGCTCTTTCAAACCACACACCCTGGACACGGGGGGAAAGGGACATGAAAACAGCTATGGTGCGGACAAAGAAGAGGAGTAAGTTCACAGTCACGTGGGAAGCCCATTCCGTCTGTCACGTGGCACAAAAGATACCGAGTGCACCGGAGGCAGGGGAAGGCCATTGCTTCAAACCTAAAACATGGAAAAGGGCCCCTGGAGCCGGCGACACCCAAACTTCAGAGGACGTAAAGGCAAAGCAGGGCCAGCAATGACAGGTTTCATGCTCGTCCTTCTTTTCAGACTCCTCAGGGTTTCCATAGACTTTATCTCATTTGATCCTCCTAAGAAGGCAGAGAAGCGATCACCCACGCTTCGCACAGGTGAGGACAGAGGTGGAGGGAGAGCTCAGGGGTGGAGTCAGCACCACGGGCGTGTGGGAGAGAGAGCAAGCCGTCTAGTTCACCCGGTATGTCCCGTGTGGGAGACAGAGAGAGCCTGAGCGTGGCGGGGAGCAGACTGAGGTGACTCTTGGACGCCTGGCTAAGCGTTTAGACTTCACCCTGAAAATAACCGGACGATATAGCACCAAAGTTTTGACAGCAGGGAGTCCCCTTTGGGTGGCACTAGCTGCGGATGATGGTGAGGATATGAGCAGGGAGGTGAGAAGACTGGACTCAGACTTCAGGTGGACAGGTGACAGGGACAGAAAGGAAGGAAGTCACCAAGAGTTGGACAGAACCAGAGAGCCACGTGTGGTACCAGAGATGGTTTTATGTCTTACGTAGACCAAGACACAAAATAACATTAAAGCACTCAGGATAAAGCTCTGATTCTCTTTCAATCCTTCTAATTAGTCGATGAGAAAGTCTCATTTTGGTGCTAATCAGTCTTCAACACCTTTCTAACACCTGCTAATCTTCGTAAGGAGAGAATAATACACTACTCAAGCCTCGGCAGGAAATAGTACCTAGCTATATTTTAATATTACTATTGTGTTTCCTCTTTTTTATTTTTAGTTTTAGTTGGGTTTTTCTTTTGTAATTTGCATGATTTTGTTTATTTATTTATTAGTTTACTGTTGCCTTCTATTTACAGCAAGTGAAACTAGTTTCCGCTTTCGGTAGTGATATACCACTTCCTTTTAAAATATATTTGTTTTCTTTTAAGATGTAAACAAAAGCATTATGGGGTAAAGCATAGCATTACCATATGACCCAGCAATCCCACTCCTGGGTATAAAGAATTAAAAGCAGATGTTCAAACAAAATGTTCACATAGCAGCACTATTCACAATAGCCAAAAGGCAGAAACAATACAAATGCCACCCACTGATGAATGGATAAACTAAATGTGACATACCCATATGATGGAATATTACTCAGCCATAAAAAAATATTGACACATGCATACAGCATGGATAGACCTTGAAAACATTATGCCAAATGAAAGACAACAGACACAAAAGGTCACATATTATATGATTCCATTTTATCCAAAATAGGTAAATCCACAGATATGGAAAGTAAATTGATGGTTTCCAGTGGCTACAGGGGTGGGGGAAAATGAATAGTAACTGCATCACGGTTACTAGTTTCCTTTTGCGGTGATGAAAATGTTCTGGAACTATACAGAGGCCTAAACAATGCCCCCCCAAAAAATATGCAGGCCCTAATCCCTGGAATTTGTAAATGTTATTTTATATGGCAATGGAGATGTCGCAGATATGATTAAATTAAGGATCTTGATATGGGGGGATTATCCTGACTATGGGGAAGGGTCTAAATATAATCACGAGTGCTAAAAGAGGGGGCAGAGGGAGACTGCACACAGGAGGAAGCAATGTGACCACTGAAGATGCTACAGTACTGGCTTCAAACATGGAGAAAGGGGTTATCAGCCAAGGAATGCAGTTCTGGAAGCTGGTGAAGGCAAGGAAACAATCTCTCCTAGCGTCTCCAGAGGGAGCACGGCTTTGCCAGCACCTTGATTTCGGTGCAATGAACGTGACTTCAGACTTCTGCCCTCTGGGGCTGTAAGAGAATAAAGGTGTGTTGTTTTCAGCCTCCATGTTCGTGGTAACTTGTTATAGCAGCTGTAGGAAACTAATACCGTCCTGGACCTAGCCCCTTCTACTAACCCCCTACTTTTTTCAAACATCCACCAAGCACCTGCTGTGCCCCAAACTGGGTGCTGGAGTCATAAATATAAGTGGGATATGGTCTCCACAAACCAAGAGAGCAGGACCACGCAGTGCACCTGGGAGTGGACCCAGGGCAGGTGACTTTGGATGGGACAAGACTTGGATGAGGCTACGTCTAGCTTCTGAATTCTACCCCAGCCGAGACACCAGCTCTGGGTTTGGGAACAAAAGAGAAGGCTGCACCAAGGGGACCTCATTAGCACACACATTCTAAGTAGGATCAAAGACCCATCTATCTACATCTCTCACGTGGTCTCTGTGTGGCTGACAAGTCAGATTTTTGATACACCTGCTTAGAGGGGAACAGAGGCTTTCGACACACGTGCAGCTGAACCAGAGATCTGGGCTGTTTTAACGCATTCTTCTAACTCATTGCATTTACCCAAACTGACCGTAAAAGTTAACAGATCTGTTTGAGAGATAAAACTTGATCTCAGTGTGTTTTGGAGACATGCTCAATTAACAGAAAGCTCATCATTAATTTCTCCTCTCTCTCTCTCTGTCTCCTCCCCAGGTATCCTGAATTTCTTGACTCTCTTTTCCCCTCTAGGCACAAAAGTGACAGGGAAAATTGGCTTGCGAAGGATTTGGTGGAGGCACCTTGGTTGTTCAGACAATGCCCTGAAAGACCATGAGCGAACCACATGAATCATCCTTCTCAAATATCTATTAGCACCGGTGTGCACAAGCCTCCGTGCCTTCTGCAGTGGGAGCCGAAACCCCGTCTGTTGCAGTGCTCCTCGGCCACCAGAGCCTGCGAAAAGCACTGACACCCTCGGGCACACAGCCCCGCCTGGTCTTCACAGTCATGATATTTGAAGCGGCCCCAGATAAGCGGATGGATTCTACCGGGCACTGAATAGATCAAACGGTGGGAACGCCAACAGCCACTTCTCTATTTACAGCTTCGGATGTTTTATAAAACTCGGGTCCCAACGTGTGATGAAGACTTCACTTATTCAGCAACTGCCTTGTAAACAGTACTGCCCCGTGACCAGACCTCAACACCTACAACAGGGGCTCTCCACCAAGGATGACTGCGCCCCAGGGGACCAAATCTCTCCAAATCTGCAGAGATTCTTGGGTTGTCACAAGTGGGAGGCTGCTATTGGCATCTACTAGGTAGAGACCAGGGATGCTGCTAAACATCCTACAATGTACAGGACAGCCCCACAACACAGAACTGTCTGCCGACACGTCAACAGGGCTGACATTGAGAAACTCTGCCCAAGAGGCAAACTAACTGGGTTCAAATCCTGGCTCTTCCACTTACCACCAGCATGAATTTAGACACACGCCTTAAGTTCACTGGGCCTCATTTCTTCAACCCTAAAATGCGGACAACGATGACCCCTACCTCGTCTGACTATTGCAAAGAGGATAAGTGCTAAAATGTAAAATATATCAGTATTAGAACAGTGCCCAGTGCATAGTGTGTTCTATTTTACATACCGAGCAAGGTGTTATACACTTTTTAAATAAGATAATTATTGTTCTTCACAACTTTGCAAGATTGATGTTACTGTTAACCCATTTTATAGATAGGGAAGTTGAGGCTCAGAGTGGTTAAGTGACTTGCCCAAGGACACAGAGCTAGAGAGCCCAGGAGCCAGATTTGGGGTTTGGAGGGGTTCAAAACACACATTCTCCCGGGATTCTCACACAGAGATATGCACAGCCCAGCAGTACACACGTGGAGAGAATAAATACAGCAGAACTTCCTAGAGCATTACTTTTACTTGACTATTTGGTGAAAAATTGATACTGCTATTTAGTAAGTTACTTTTAAATTATTTTGACCTTAATACCAACATAGTTACATTAGGAGGTGGGAAGCGCAGCCTGCATGAATTTTTAAGATAAAACACAGAGAGGACCACGAGAGGCACAGCCTGGCCTCCAGGGCAGGTGCTTCTCAGACTCCCCCCTGCACTGGTGTCCTACGGCTGTTGCAACAAGTTATCACCAACTCAGTGGCTTAGAGCAGCACGGATTGTCTTCTTATGGCTCTAGAGATCCAAAGTCTGAAATGGGTCTCACTGGACTAAAATCAAGGGGTCAGCAGGGCCATGTCCCTTCTGGGGGTTCCAGGGGAGGATCCGTCTCCTTGCCCTCTCCAGCTTCTGAAGGCCGCCTGCATTCCTCAGATCGTGGCCCCTTCCTCTGCCTTCAAAGCACATCACTCCAGCCTCTGCGTCTGCCGTCACATCTTCTCTGACTCTCACCCCCTTCCTCCCTTCTGTAAGAGCCCTGCTGATTACACTGGATGCCCCTGGCTAATCCACACTAACCTCCCCAATTCAAGATTCTTAATCACACTTGCACAGTCTCCTTTGCCATACGAGGTATGTATTCACCAGTCCCAAAGATTAGGACATGGATATCAGGGGACAGGAGGCATGATTCTGTCCACCGTACCCTCTATGGCTATTTGAGTGAAAATTCTTAAGAGGCACCAAAACTGGCAGTCCTGGAAGGGTCTTAGGAAGGATCCCAAGGCAGAGACTCAGTTCCTCGGTGCGGGGGCCCAGAGGCCAGAAGGGGAACCCCCATGGGAAGAGGGAAGTCAGCATTAGAGCGGTGGCCATCCACCTCTGAGCTGGGGCATCTGGACTGCCCCGCAGCTCAGGTGTCGAAGAGGAGCAGGAAGGGGCTTGGAATGAAGCTTAAAGCACCTCCCGACCTCTCTGGGTTCATGCACTCGGGCTGCCATAACCAAGGACCACAGACTGGGTGGTTTCAACAACAGACATTTATTTTTTCACAGTTCCGGAAGCAGGAAGTCCAAGATCAAGGTGACATCTGGGTTATTTCTTCTGAGGCCTCTCTCTCTGGCTTGCAGATGGTCATCGTCTCCCTGTGTCTCCACACAGGCTTCCCTTTGTGTGTGTCTGTGTCCTATCTCCTTATAAGGACACCAGTCATATTGGATTAAGACCCAACCTAATGACCTCATTTTACCTTGATTACCTCTTAAAGACCCTATCTCCAAAAAATCACATTCTGAGGTCCTGAGGTTAGGATTTAGCATATGACTTTTAGGGGGCCACAGTTCAGCCCATAACACTCTCCAGCAACAAACTCTAACTATCCCAGGTTTCGCCTACTTTCAGATTAAGCCAGAGCCGTGCCTCTTTTCCCTGGAAACTGTTGGAATTTGAAAACCTCCATGAACCAGGAACGGGGCTAGAGAATTTTCCACTTCGGAGGAGGGAGAGAAGCCAGTCTCCACGAGCAGCCTAAGCACATGATCCTGCTGAGGCTCATCCAAGGCTCTCTTTTGAAAGTTGATCTTTAACGAAGTTAATTTAGGCCGCGGAGTATTTTTTTGGGGCGTTACAGGATTATTTTTATGCTTCTGCAAATGAGCACATCACACCCCAAAACCAGAGGCTGAAACAGGCCCCCTTCATTCAATCCCAAATGAAAACAGGAATTGTTTGGGAATCTCTTGCCCTAGAAGAGAGGGAACAAGGGGGTGGGCGTGGGCGGTGGGACGGACAGCTGGCTCCGGCTCCTGGGCCTGCGGCTTTCCTCCCTGCTGGTGGAGGATGGCAAGAGCAGGGCCAAAGCAGCAGGCGCAGGAGCTGGAAGGTTAGAAGGAAGCCCATTTCTGTCTCCATATTTTTGGAAAAGGAGCTTCAAAATCTGCTCAGCCCCACCTCCCCATCTGGGGGCATGGCTAGCCCATGGCAGAGGAGACAGCCACCCTGTGTCCTGTTCTAGAAAGTTCCCTGCAAAACCTTCTGCATACCCATTGGGCAAAACCTTCTGCATATGCATTGGCATAAAAGACACATGAGCTCCCACTAATATCCTAACTGGCGTGCACTGGGGCAACTGGGCTGGTTACTAAAAGACTGCAAAACGCTTTGGTTTCTGTTGCAAATACCCACTGCCGCCAGCCCCCTGCAGCTCTGCTCCTCCCTCAGGAAGCCCCCACCTCCTCAGAACCAGCCAATAGAGGACCCACGCCTGACACCACAGTGGCTTCAGAACCGTATACAGCAGGTGTCTAATTCTGATGGGTCTGTAATCATGCTGTGGTGGTTAAATATTTTGAGTGTCCCCCACACCTGCTAATATCAACCCTAAATCCCTTCTACTGTTGTTTAAAACTCATTTTAATGCCCCTCCTCGCACCATGGGCACAGAGAACAAACAGCTCCTTCTTGCCACCCACACGATACCTCTTTCCTACTGGGAGGCGGTCACTGTTACGACCTCTCCCTGCCTCTGCTTTCCCAGAGCAGAGAGCAAACAAAGGCTCCAGGTCCCCACCACGCCCCACAAAGCCTGCAGCGTGAGCACGTCCGTCCCAGGCCCACTGGGACCTGATTCTCGACCTCGCCTCCTAGAACGTCGTAATGGTCAGGTCCCACAAAATGACGTTCTGCTCAGAAATGTTACATTTTAAAGCAGTTCTTTAAACAGCATGGATATAGAGACAACGGTTGAGCAATGCCTGGTGACTAAGAATGAATAATCATAGAACTCCCTGCCAAGCTTCAAAATATTTATTATTTTTTAGAAATTCAAATTATTTCACTATACTTGATATTGGAAGCCATCATTCTCTAAGGTTTTCCGTTTATACGACAGGAAATATCAAAGAGGTTAAGACATGCAATACGTAGGGAATATAAAAGGGGCGATTAAATTAAAATCTATTCCACAGCAGGTATCATAAAAGAGATGCAAATTAAAACGATGAGATCATATTTTCATCAAACCAATTAGAAAAATGTTGTTGGCAAGTGCTGGCCAGAGTTAGATGACAGAGGTACTTTAAGACATAGTTACTAGAAGCGTCTAGTGGTCTGATCATTCTGGAAACCAATTAACATTATGTATCATGAACCTTAAAAATCTTTCCTTTTGGTCATGGAAAATTCTATCCAAAACCAATAATCTGTCATGCTGACAGTCCATTACAAAGATGTTCACCAAGGTGTTGGTTTTAATAGCAACAAATTGGAAGAAATCTAAATAATCAAGTAAATCATGATGTATCCATAGAATGGAAAACGTAGAAGGGAGAAATATTTAGAAGTAATTTGAAATTCTCGGCTGGGCATGGTGGCTCACACCTGTAATCCTAGCTCTCTGAGAGGCTGAGGTGGGCGGATTGCTCAAGGTCAGGAGTTCAAAACCAACCTAAGCAACAGCGAGACCCTGTCTCTACTATAAATAGAAAGAAATTAATTGGCCAACTAATATATATAGAAAAAAAAATTAGCCGGGCATGGTGGTGCGTGCCTATAGTCCCAGCTACTCAGGAGGCTGAGGCAGCAGGATTGCTTGAGCCCAGGAGATTGAGGTTGCTGTGAGCTAGGCTGACGCCAGGGCACTCACTCTAGCCTGGGCAACAAAGTGAGACTCTGTCTCAAAAAAAAAAAAAAAAAAAAGAAAGAAATTTGAAATTTTCATGATAAAATGTTAAACAAATCACAATCTATCTATGAAATTACACAATCAGTGTTTATGCATGTACATTTGTATATAAGGTGCAGAAGATTAGAAGGAAATAAGCCAAAGTGTTAACAGCAGTTGTCCGTGGACGGTAAGATTAAAGGTAATTTTTATTTTCTTTATATTTCTCTGATTCTCACACATCCTCCAAAGTGTGCGTGACTTAGTTTACTTTTGTATCGGCCGTGATTGTTTTTTTAACAGTTATTTATCTTTTTGAGATACATACTGACATATTTACAGATGAACTACAGCGATGCCTTGGATTTTCTTTAAAATTAGCCAGCAGTGCAGGGTGAAGAGAGTGAGTGAAGTTATAGAGGAAACAAGAATAGCCATATGTTCATAATTTTTGAAGCTGGATTCTTGGGGCTCAACCTATTCTCTCCGCTTTTGTATGTGTTTGAAATTTGCCATGATAAAAATATTCCTTTTAATGTTGCTAAATAGCAGAGAGAGACAGAAAGAAAAAGAGAGAGAGAGAAAGGGAGAGAGAAAGGGAGAAAAACCAATTAACCAAGGCAAAATCAATAGCAATTAACTAAAGTGCAAACTTGACCACGAAGCTCAGGTCTTCGCCCAAGGCTTGCGGATTTTCAAAATCCCATTAGTGGAAGCCATGCTCATCACCTAGCACCACCACTACACCAAGTCTGTCTTTTTCTACAGCTCAACAGCCCCTCTTCACATGTTTCTGAATCTATTCGCCCAAGCCAACTAATACTACGTTTCCCCAGCCCTACAGATAGCTTACAAACAGCTTGGCTTTAAAACAATTCACCTGGAAAATATGTGATTTTTTTTTCAGCCCTAGGACTACAGACAGTCAAGACGATATGGATTTCAAATGCCACTCACTCTTCCTGGCTAGGTATTCCTAATCTGAAAAGACAAGCTAGAGCAGGAGACATTCAGCCATTTGTGACAACAGAACAGAAATTGGCAAAAAGCTCAATGTTTTGATTGCAAGAAATGCCATCCAGAGGAAAATTCAGGAGGTATCAAAACATCACTCAAGTCTGGCAGCCTTGAGGAACATGTTAAGAGGCGAGGAGGTTTAGACTGTAAACTCGCTTCTGGTCCTCCGTGAGCAAAAAGCCTTCACTCTCTGCAGCTCATCCCTGGCCGCAGAAGATCATGACCTATAGGCACCTAAGACACCAGCCTCTTCTAGATCAGTCCTCCAGTTTGAATCAAGATCCCCGCACTCTGACCTCTGAATGAGGTCACCCCTGCTCTACATTTCCAGGGTCCCCTGAGCTACCCCAATCACAGCTGCATCACACCGGGCTTTGATTGTAAATCTCCCCCAACCAGATTCTGAGTTACATCA